>OMLB01019963.1:4818-18608 GCA_900302555.1 Myripristis jacobus
TATATGTATACACCAATTGGCCAGATGGTGGTGCTATATATATATATTTTTTTTTTCAATTCTGTGGGTCCAGACAAATCTATCCATGTAAAAATGCCTTGTGTGAGAGAAGACATTCTACTATTTCGCATTTTGTCAAAACAGTTTGTTTCGCTTGTCTCCCAACAAATATTTCAGCATGACCTCTTATTTTGTACATGGCATATCTGGACCAAGCCAGAAAATGTCTTCTTCAGATTTTTGATGTGAAATACATTTTCCCCAAAACTGTATTGTTACTTTTGAAGACTAATTTTACAAAACTTGCCATAACTCATAAGTGCATGAAGCTATTTGAGGCACTTGTTCAGGAGCATTCACTAAGCTCATGTATCCAAGCATGTTTGTTTTCGTCACTAGGGGGCGCCACAAATGCAAAAAAGGTTTTCTGTTATTTTAAATTTTCTACAAATCAGTTTTTTCACAACTGCTTTGACCCGTTAGTGCTGCTTGTGGCTGTATTTGTTGTTGACTTTACTGTCATAGGCTGTCCATCTTGTTGGTTCTAGTCCTGCGATGCCAGACATACAAGACTTCAGTGTCTGCATTGCCTCAAGTCTGGCCCACTTGAGGCAATGCAGTCCCTTGTTGTTATGTCATCTAATGTGCAAAGTCACATTGTTGCTTCAGCCTGAAGTGCGGCTCTGTGTTTCTGCTAGATGGGATTTGGTAACTCAGCAAATAGGATTTATCCTGCAACATATCAGCAGGTAATGTGCTTCTGGAAGAACAGAAGCACATTACCCAAAATCAGCTGATGTAATGTTTGGTGGGAATGAAAACTTGTATATTCTCCCTCCACGGCATATGCACACAGTTGGAGATGTCTGCCATGGATGAACCTGTGGATTGCTGCTTAGATATGACCTTGTAACTTTGAAAACTTTCTTTTCCCTATCAACTCTTTGTCAGGATTTCAACGGAGCATTCCCCCAAGCTGCAGATCCGGAGCCACAGCTACCTGCGTGCGGTGAGTGAGGTTTCAATCAATAGAAGTCTGGACACCCTGGACCCCAAAACCCTCCTCGACCCCAAATCGCTGCTGTCCTCACCCCAATACCGCTCACGCAATGAAAGCTACATGAGGGCCATGAGCACCATCAGTCAGGTTGGTTGGCAACACTGCTCCCGTGATGACAATCACCGTGCCCATCGGCCCCGCCAAACCGCTTTGTCATGGCATCACAAAGGACTATTGACAGGCATGATTGTGTTTGAAATCATTTTCATGTGCTTTACTGTCAAGTGTCAGAGTCAAGGCAAAATAAACCTTGGCTTCACACTGAGATCCTGTTTGCTAGCATTTTGAGGTGGCCATTTTTTGCCAATAAAATTAAGCCTACTTGATCTTCAAGACATGATATAATGATAGAGTTTCCTTATGACATAAGATCATATGCATTATTAAATGTTTGAAAATGGTTTCAAATACTCTTTGAGCTCAGGTGTATATGCAGTGCACTACCGGCATGTCCAGCCCATAAGGACCATACCAAGGAAGAGAGTCATGTGTCAGACTCCACTGATTCATCCATGCCATGACCACATGGATTTGACCTTTTTTCAATGTTTCGCCTTGAATGAAAAGCTCCAAACCGGCAGTATGAAAACACTGAGCCATTTCCATTTCATTCCATATCTTAAAATATATATGAACAAACTTAATGTATACAAAATATTTACTAAGAATAATTTTCAGTGCTAACATAGAAATGTGTTTCAAGCTGATTATGCCTCATAAATAGAAATGTAGGATGGCATTCAGTTATTTATAAAAATATGAATGTTTTAACAGATTTCAATGTAGTTTAAATAGTAGAAAATATTCAGTAACACAAAGAAATGTTTTTGAGCTGTAGTAACAATGCACTACCTGCATATTTGAAATGGGAGGGAGTGGCCGATCACACTATTTTGTTTGTATATCCTCGTCTTTCCATGGCTGGTGAGGGATTATGTGACCATCTCTAAATCAGCAATAATAAAATGGGATTGAGACATGGATTTAAGGCAAACTTCACCAAATGTTGTTTGTCTTGTCAACAACAAAAACACCTAATAGTAAAAACAGCCCTAAGCTTGGTATGCCTTTGAATCTAGCCCTCTCTCCCCATCTTTTCTTTCACCTTCTGTTGTCTCATGTTAAACCCTAGCCCCAGACCCAGAAATCTAAATGTGCCAAATTTTTATTCATTTGAATTTCATTTGATAGGGATGGTGCCATTTAACATAGTTCCAATACAGAGCATGAAACCTAATGTGCTGCACATAGAGTTTATAGGTAATTTTCAACTTTCGTCCCTAGTTGGGCTTTTACATGTGCAGTGGAATTAGAAATATAAAGATGTCATAATTATAAATAGTCAATAATCATGAAATCACAATATGCTACGGATATGGAAATGAAATAAAATATACAACAAAATACTTGGATTGTTGAAAACAGCATGGGGAGAAAAAAACAACTTCATAATAAGTGGACACAGCTCTGGTTTGCTTTTAGCCAGCACTTGACTTTCATTGTAAACAATTTTGTACCTGGAATTAATTTGATCTCAGCTGGTAATGTGTTCCAGAGTTGACAGCCCTTTATGGACAAAGCTGATTATCCTAATGTAGAGCTGTGATGTTGTAGAAGTTGAAAACCAGAGTGACAAAAAGACTTGCAGGAGTCAGATTCAGCACTCGCACGAGAAGAAAATGCTGCTCATTGGCTCTCACACAAATTTAACCATACTCCCAAAACATTCTGTTACAATATACTACTAATCATGTTACTTCAGTTGGTTGTGGTCTCTGCATGTTGGAGCCATAACCCCAAACCCCCCTTCGTCCCACCTTAACCTCACCTTGAACCTCCTCTTGTATTAATCCTATTGAATATATCTGTAATAATCATAAAACTCATTGAATTCCCTTTATAAACCGTGTTAATGCCCTACCCAGCATGGATCTAGCTATAAAATCCCCCATTAAACAACTTACCACATTCCTAAATAGGCTTTTGTCTCCCAGTTGGAATACATTCAATTTAAATTTGCTTTCAATTATGGAGTCAATGTGAAAATTAAACTCAGTGATTGGAAAATGGTAAGGACAAAACCAGAATGTTACAGTGGCGGTGCTGTGTGTGTTTGTGTGTATGCATGTGTTTGCGTGTGTGAGAGGAGAGAGAACCCACATAAAAAAAGAACATGAAAATGAATGAAAATAGATGTGACTGCCCTTTCAAAGAGTTCACTCATGACCATTGTAAATCACCTGTCCTTTACTGTTCCTGCCCATATACCCTCTACTTTCTCCATGCCTTTCTCTGTCCTCCTGTGGCACCTCTTCCTTTGGCCATTCACTGCTTATATCTGACAATTTGTGCTGTAAACTAATGTAGTTAGTAGTACTGGGCGAAATATCAATATTATCTATTGTGATATAGGCTAGATATTGTAATACCATGATATAGCATAAAAGATTTCCTGGTTTTAAAGGCTGCATAGTTTTCTGAACTTATTAGACTGTTTTAGCTGTTACATTATTGCATCAACATTACTAAACATTGTTTATCAAAAATCTCTTGTGTTTAAATATCTCATGGAGGATCCAATAGCCATCCCTTCAATTTTTCCATTATGTTGTTATCAAGGTATTAAAAGATATTGTGATATTTGACTTTGTTCACATTGCCCAGTGGTACTAGTTTGCATGCAAAAGAAATACAAAGACATCACCATTTCTATCAGGCCATGATATTGATTATCTGTTATCAGTTATGATCTGTTCTAAACTGTGCTTGTTTTTTTTTGTTTTGTCCCTTTTGGTTAAGCCTTCAAAATGTCATTTTTGACAGCTAATTTAAACTAATTTAATATGTACTGAATCATAGAAAGTACAGCACAGTATGAGCTTTCAGACACAGGCTGGGGTATAATACAGCAAAACACAAGAAAATGTCAAGTGATTTATATGGCTGCAAATGTAATGGATTATGTGCATTCCTGCGATACAGACCATCATCTGGTGTGAGAACTAGATTGGCCAGAGCAATGTAAAGTGTCACATGGCTGAGTATTGGGTTTTTTTTCAATACCTGCCAACAGTTGCTGCCCCTTAGAGTGTGTATTCACCTCTGTCAGCCATCTCAATAACAGTAAACTTGTGAAACAATGAATTTACATAAACATAATTGGTGTATGTAGTTTTCAGCTAAAAAAAAGTCAAAGGGTAATATTCTGCTGGTTTTCCCAAAAGCCAATATTGATTTCCTAGATGATATGTAGTGATAGCAAAACCTTTAATGTGGACAAAAAATTCTCTTGGAACCTTATTATTCTTGTTACTCTTGTTTTCTGCTGTTCCACTTCCTGTGTAACCCTTTCTTGGATTAATAGCTAGCTGTAAGCTGTACAAAAAAATTATTGACACCATACAGATGCTCATTTTAATCCATGAATAAGATACATAAGAATTGAACAATCAAGTCAATATACTCTTGAATTGTGTCTGAAAAATCATACTACTGACAATTTCATGCAGTACTTTTGATCAATGTGAACAGATGACTATTACTATCAGAGAAATAAGGGGGCAAAATAAATAAAAATAATAAGAATAAGAATAATAATCATAAACACATTACCAGACATAGCTGATGTTGATATGACATTACTGAAAAACATGCATGCATCTTTGTATAACTACTACATATGAATTTCAGCTAATATAACTGAGGAAAACTAAAAACAAAATAAAGATTGAGATTTAAAACTGCAGAATAGATTTATCTGGTCGAGAAAAATTGGAGGCACTCACCACTGCTGGAGACGTCCTTGCTCTTCAATTACCAAGTTTTGAAAGCCGCTGAATTGACACAAATGATCCCAGCAACGTGAGAGGTTATTTGTAGGTCCCTTTCTGCCATGGATAGTTGTGATCACAGCAATGTGATCACAACAGCCTTTCTCTGTTACCCCTGCATGTCACAAACAAGAAAATCAAAGAAACCGTGATGCTGCATGTCTCAAGCTATGATGCAGTAACTCCAATGTGTTTCAGCATGTGCAGGTTACTTATTCCCTTTTAGCAATTGTGAAAAGTGACTGTGGGATACCACTACTTCTACCTCTGCAGGTGACACTTCCACAGGCAAATATCCATTTGAGGTGTCAGAATATGGCCAAACTCTTTCTTCCCCCATGAATCACTGTGTAAATCAGAGGGTTCTTGTCATGCCTCTATCAGTAATGATTTACTGTAGTCAGTGCTTGCCCCATCTATGGGCTAAGACCATTGATCCGCATTAAAGCAATCATAGTGGGTTTATTGATTGTGTCATCAGGAATCCTTGCAACAACAACAACTCTTAGATCAGGAAATTGTTTGTTTTTTAATGTATCGATGCCGTAACATTTCTCAAGAATAGAAGAAATTCAGCTCGCTATCAGTAACTCATAACTCTTCATGGCTGCCACCATGTTTGTTTACTTCTCACCGAACACTTTGAAGGTGTCATCAGAGAATCTATCAACTGGTCAATCAGGCATCTTGCACTATTCCGATTAAATCTACCCCTGGCAATAAGAGCAGTTTCAGACCTTAGTAAATGCCATGTAATTAAAAAATGTGGGTGTGATGATTCACAAGGGCTGGATCCCGGGTAGCACATTTACCTATAGTTATGAGGCCAGATAATCCCAATCATCTGCATGACTGTTAAAAAAAAAATTAAATAAGTCCTGTCACAAAATAAATTTTTTTCCATGAGTTGTGCATCAGGCCCTCACCAACACAAGCAAACTCTTCCACCTGGAAATACACTGGCTCTTGCCAATTCTGCCCAATTCTATTCTATCAACCAAGAGCCTGCATAGTTGCCTGGGAAAGCGCCACTGAGGTGTCGAGCAATAATCAGTAGAGGCAGTTACAAAAGCAGCACATGCTATGTCAGTGGTCACTTTTTGCCCTCATCTCCAAAGTGGCTTTTAAAGCCCACCCTCCAGTGGTTTCATGCCCTCTATCTTTTTCAAAACTCTCCATGAAACAGTTCACTGATGTATGATGACCTCCTCTGTTGAGAATCTCAATTAAAATGAGCCTCACCTGTGCAGCAGGTGTCCTCACAGCCCTTCCAGTGATTTCAAACACATCTTGCAAGTCAATCAATAGTTTACCAGGTAAAATTGGAGTGGCAGCTAATTACAAATGGCTGGCACAACCTATCCAGGCCCTGATTAAGCTGATGCACCTTTGAGATACATTATGTTTTACACCGCTTTCTGACATGAACTGTTTCAGGAAGAGCTTCGAAAAAGATGAAGGTCATGAAATAACTTCGAGGGAGCCTTTAATGTCTCTTGATTTTTTTTTTCTGCAGACAGATTAATTTTCAAGAGCTTTTGTACCTTCAAATACTGGTGTGTGAGCTTCATCTTTTTAGTGCATGTGTCTTCACTTGACCTACACGCTCAGAGAATTTCTTGCAACTTCAGTCTCTATTAGAGTAGTAGACCGCCTTTATTTCTGTGTTTTTTCTGCATGACAACTACTATGGAATTTTGTTGAATTCCTCCACTATCCCAGTGCTTTTTGTGGCTTCCTCCCTTTCCTCTTTTCACTCCCTTCTTCCCTCTCTGCCAGCACCTCTTTCTGATCTCTTTTACTCTTCTTCTATTCACTTGCCTCAATCTTCCCTGTCTTCCTTCCTACAGGTGAGTGAGGTGGAGGTGAATGGACAGATCGAGCAGGTATGTGAACAGGTCTACAGTGAGATGCAATCCCAGGCCATGGACGCTGCTATGGACAGCATGGACACCATGGACACCCTGCCCATGCCAGGATGCTTTCGGATGCGGAGCCACAGCTACGTAAGGGCCATTGACCAGGGCTGTGCCGGGGAGGAAGAAGGAGAGGGGGGTACTCCACTGCTGCTGCTGCCATCTTCTCCACCACGCACCTCTGCCACCACTGTCAGGACCATCCAGAGCAGCACAGGTTAGTGGGCACTGCAGGGGAAGAACTCTGGCCGTGTTTAGACCTGGTGTTTTTTTATCCAGATATGTCCAGATTGTGTCTAGATTCAGTTGAAATGGATCATAGTTCACATCTGGCTTTAAAAATGTATCTCCAAAGACAACTGGAGACCAAGTGTGTTTGCATAATGCCTCCCCACTTTATATGCACATAATGCATCGTTTCCATTACTTCTGTTAAATTCCACAGCAGACCAGGTTTCATGCACTCTTACTTAATTTTTATTTTACTTTTTCGGATTTTGAAGATATTGTGGACAAGGTACGTACACCTGCTTACAAAGATGACACAGCTGACAAGGCGGTCTTTCATATGCGTTCCCACTACAAAACATGTGGACAAATGCATCCCAGGCCACCTCTGAATGTGGCTTTAGTAACTGGATCTTAATGCATCTTCAAAATGTTTTGAGTGTGTTCACACCTGTATTTGGCACTGTGCACTTGTGATCAAAGTACCCAGGACAGCCTGAACAGCCCCCTCATGTTGATAGGTCTGGATATGTTTGTGAGTTCAACTTTTTGCATTGATGGTTCCTCTATCTTGAGGCTGAGATAACCGGTATCTATAAAGCTGTCACAGGGAATGAAGAGGAATACATGGATAGAGCTAAACTGGAGTTCAACTTTTTAAGCCCAGCCCATCATTTGCACAAAGAATTTCTGATTTAACCTAACCAAAACTTGACAGATAACAGCTCTTAGCCTGAGCTTTACTTAAACCTGAAATTGTTATTAAGTAATTTCTCTGCTGAATGATTTCCCCTCCTCCAGAGACTAGGGAGCTCTTTCTCAGAGAGACATGTATTGTCAGGAATCAAGAGTACTGACTGTTATCATAAAATAGGCTACTGTCTATAGCAAGAAAATTTAGAGCCATTATACAGTAGCTTTATATAACTTATCCAGCAGACCAACAGCTGCTGACAGCGTATATACCCAGAGCAGACCGTGCTGCTCTGGTTCTGCCCACAAAAAAAAAAGACATTTGTGTGATGACACATTATGTCTGAACCAAACTGAATCCCTCGATGGGTTGGGGCATTAATGACTAGCCTTTAACAGGGAATGGGGCCGTTTTTTTTTTTTAACTTTTGCGAGAGAAAGGCTGACCCAATTTACCAATTCTAGTCTCACATTGATAGCCAAAAAAAAGTTCAACCTCTGGCCACATGTACAGAAGATGGTATGTGCCCCAAAAGCACACAACACAAATAAACAGCCAATTTCAGGCTTTTCAACAGGGATTGGGCATCAAGACACAGGGTCACAGCCACAGAAATGTGACATGGAAAAATCTATCTTAAAGTGAAAGTGAAAAGTGGAGGCAGCAGTAAACCAATGCTGTGTTCATGTCATATGGGAAGGAAGGTCGAGGTCAGAGAGATTCCCATCAGTGTGACTTGTAAGTGTTCATGTCTGTTGGAAAGTAAAGTAAGTGAGCAAGAAAGTGAGTAAGGTGTTTTTAAATTTTTTTTGAGTGTATATCTGAAGGTAACACTATTAAACCACTAATTTCTGAAAAATGTGCTCAGGTTTTTGACAACCAGAGTTGATTTATTGGGTAAAAGAACATGCATGATAAAAGCAGTATAAAATGTGGATTTATTCATGTTTACCAGTCATTCCGGATACTTCCATGTTATTTACATCCTAGTCGGATAGTATAGGCTCTACTCGCCTCGGCTCTACTCACTTTCCTTTTTCTGAATTTTGTTTTCCATTGCAGATTGTACCTCCTCACGGTGAAGCCCCACCAGCTGCTTGTAGGCGTGTTGACTAGCTTTTCTTCCCTTCTCTACCAGACCCCATACAAGTGTTTTATTTCAAAAAAATCCAAGACTAACTCGAAATGGCTACTTCACATGAACAATATAGTGAGTAAAAGATTTGCTAAAAAAAACATTTTTTTTTACAAGGTGACAATGTTACAATGTTCAGTTATCAACTATAACACAAGGTTTGCAAGTTCAAATCATTGGAACAGCTGATACTTTGTTGCATAACCCATTTGTTTTGGTTTGGTTTTGCACAAACAAAAAAATTCAAACCATAACATATCAACAAAATCCTCGTAGGAGCTGTCAGCCTGCTCATCAGTCAGGGTATCCAACATGGGCGTGGAGCGCCATCAGCAGCTTTAGCACTTCTTTGTTATTGCAGTGCTCATGTGGGCTAAATATCGAGAGGAAAATGTATTTCCTTGTTGTTCCATGTCAACCCTCAATTCATGTGGCTCCTGTGTTGCTAGCTGCTAATTGCTAACGCTACTGAGTTGCATCTTTCTGTTATTAATTATGAGTCCATAATGTGCACCAGATCTTACGGAGCTAGGAGGGATTCCATGGCACTTCCTGTGGTTGGGTGGAATCTAGGTCAGCTGGAATCTAGAAATCTAGGTTCACTCTGCAAACGAATGACTGCCGTGTTGGTTTGTAACTGTGCTGAGAGAGACCATCCTCTCTCAACAGAGTCTTGGTCAAATTGTTTTGGCCCACACCTGAGTACTATGGCTGGTTTCACACCTGCCCAAAGAAACAGCACCGCGTTTATAAATGCTCCACAGTTTGATTCAGTTGGACTTAGGCAAATGTGAAAACACCATTATAGTAAACCCTATAATTTTCCAGCTCCCCCCATCTGCTGTGGAGTGCCATTAAACCAGCAGAACTCAAGGTGCAGCAAGTATACATACATTTTCTCCCAGCGCTGTGTTCAACAGCAGCACAAGTTTCATTTTGTATTTCACTGCTGCCTTTATAGTCCACCAGCTGTGCTATAAAGGTTACTGCCACAGGCATTTCAGATATGGCCATTCAAAAATGACCTAATGAACATACTCAAGGCCCTTAGCACAAAAGCACATGGAGATGTTAAACCTTCTGACAAACAGAAAAATCAAATATCAACCTGGTAGTGTCACCCACTGCCAATGTGAGAGCATTGACCTCACTACCATCTTACCATTATTATTGCTATGTCGGTGCATGTAGATACATGTATTGGAGTATGTGAGCTGTTGTATGTGAATCTGGCTTCAGATGCAGCTTGAAATAGACAGCCACTTGAAGGCAATGTAGGCCACTGGTTCAACAGGGATCAGTGGAAGTCTCATTTCTTTCCTATTAATCTGGACTGCTGCACTGAAGATTATATGAACAGATTACACTGCTTTCAGTTTTGAGATCTCACTGGGGAAAACACTGACGTATAGCCTAACATATTTCATTTTTATTGCTTGTTTAGTCTTCAGTTGGGAAAGTTGTTTCATATGGAGAGATGAAAAAAGATGGATTTTTACCCTGGAAATATGAATAGAAGCACAGTTCTGTGCTTGCTTGTTTAAATTAGCAAAATTTTATAGCTGTTTCATTTTATAAATTGTCCAGATTATTCACATTTCGAAATGCCTTTAATTGTTTTGGTTGCTCAGGGAGTGACACTACAGAATATAACAGCTCACAACCTGCAGCCTTTGTCTTTTTCACATCTTTCCAGATACTCTCCACTCTCTGCTGTATGTTATCCCATGAAGCAGAAATGTCACAGAGATAATGTTGTAAAAAAAAGAAAAGAGCTGTCTTCATCCATGCTAGTCAGAAGAGAATAGGCCAGAGAGGATGCCGTGGGGGACTAAGTGCAGTGTATTAGTGTGTTTGGTATTAGGGTTGGTTGACTTTATTTTCAAATGCTCAAGTCGAGGTGGCCTACATTTGCTGCTCCTCTAGGGATTCTTATATTGTTAACCAAGGGGTTATGTGACGACTTACACAAAGGCATAGACACTCACAAACAGACACACACAACATTGTGCACACACATACACTGTTATATGCATATTTCCTCAAATACTCATATATACACACATTTGCATGTGCACAAAGACTGTCCACTCCTCTCTATGTACAGATGAGTGGACATTGTTTTATACATACATGTACATACTGTCACATATGCATATTCACTGAGGCACATCTATTCATTTGTGCGTGCGCACACACAGACACACACACACACACACACACACACACACACACACACACACACACACACACACAGACTAAAGATGAGGCTTGGCTCTGTTTACAGATGAGTGGACATTGTGTTAGTAGATGGTGTTCCAATGTCCAGTGAACTGAACTGTCCACTTAGGCCTGTTGTAAAACTGAAATGGCACAGAAGTACTTGAAAGACTTTATTTGGCAACAATTTTTTATTGTTCGCTTATCCTCAGTATAACATGGATTTCAGGTCAAACAATGACCCTGACCTTAAAGGGATAGTTAACCCATTTTGAAAAATGTGATATCATTTCTCTCACCCCTTGATGATATACAGGATATACAGCAGTAGTGCTCTCTTCCTCCCATCATCATGAATGTTGGATATGAGTGCTGGAACGCTAACTGTTAGCCTCCTACCAACTTCCCTCCAGCTGGCTTTCTTAAAAACAACAATTAATGATGACGATGTTGACCATTTTCAAAAAAACAAAACAAAACAAAAAAAAACTATTTTCTTGTGCAGTCTAAGCTCTCTGTGCTGGTCCTCAGTTACAACAGTGGCTGGTAGCTGCTCCTCTGGCTCAGATAATACAGGAAGTGCAGAAGTTATCAGATCTTTACAGATGATGATAACAGTGATAACAGTTATAACCAGGAATTTGAGCAGAACGATGATCAGTGTGCACTTGGTATTTCCATTTTAGTTGGGGAAAGCAACACTTGTCCACTTCAATAGCATTAGGCTAACAGCATTTCAAGCATCCAGCAAGTACCCAGCACTCAGTAAAGAGAGCATTTTCCAAAATGAAAATGCTGGAAAACATTGGTGGAAAACAGTTTAATCAAAATCCTATTACTGGTCTCTGAGGTATTTAAAATAGCTGAAGAATGAATGAGAAAATGTAATGTAATCCCATAAACAAAAATTGGAGAGCACAAGGAAGTGGTGAGAGGAGGACAGAGATGGGAAAGAGCAAAACACGGTTATAAAGAGAGCAGAGATGCAAAGAGAAGAGATGAGAAGGAGGTGAAGTGGCTTAGGCATAAGGAAGAGAGCGAGGTTGTGTGGTAGGTAGTTGTAAATGTTTCAGGATGCCCTGGAGCTGAGGATAACATCATCTAGCTGGCATTTCAAACTGCTGGACCACTGTGTATTGTCCAACTAACAGCACAGCACTTTCCTAGAAGCATTTACAGATCATCTTCACAAACCATGATGGCTTTACAACACAACTGTAGCAGGGTGTTCCCACAGCTCTGTAACAAACGTGTGTGTGGGTGTGTGTACAGGGGACATGGGGAGTGGGGGTAGATTCACTATATCTATTACATTAATATTAGATCTCCTATGATATTTAAATGGCAATTTTCCAGTTTGGGATCAATAAAGTAAATCTATCTATCTATCTATCTTAATGCACAACTGGTAATGCTAAATACAGAAAAATAAGTAGCTGTAGGCACTTTGGGAATTTGAAGGCATCTCAAAGAGTTAGAGTTCAAAGAGTCAAACTGCATGTATCAAGTTGTAGAAGTTGGCCATTATTCACCCAAAACTTGTTTATCCTAACTATTTCCCCATTTGCAACCTGCTTGCCATAGTTAAATGTGAAGAAGGTCTGCAATGGATAAACAAAGTGGATACCCCGTTTACTTTTGGTTTTACCCTGATTAATGTTAAAAAGGGCTTTGGGTTAGAATTTCACTGGTTTAAATAAGTTTACATGGGGTACCCTGGTAGCTCAGCTGCTGGAGAGTCCATCACAGAGCTAATAAATAACCTGTTTTCAATCAAAACAGCTCTGTTTCTTGAAGCAGTTCCATTGGGGATTCTTGGAACCAATCAGCTAAATAGTGAACTGGCCCGCGTTTGTACCAGGTTGTTGTGGAACCGTTGTGATGGAGGTGTCGCCGGGTCACTGGCTACTGACTCCAGCACTGCTGTGGCTGAATTCAGCCCCAGTCTGCTGGTTTGCTGGTGTATGACACAGCACACCATCAAGAAGATCACAATACTCTCCCATATTTCCCTGTCTAGTGCCACTTTTCAACGTCTCTGTACATTTTTTATTTGATTCTGGGTTCTTGTCATGGGTCATTATGGTCTCAAAAGCAGAATCAACAGAAGAGGGCAGGAGTAGAGTAAAAACAGCAACTTTACTGAAAGGTTCACAGAACAGTTTGTTCCAGAGTCCAAAACCAGACAAGCAGACAGATTAAAGGCAGGTGGTATATGTATACTGGCAACAGCTCTAATGATGACCTGGCAAACAACAATTGCAAACTGACTGGTATAAGTACTAGAGAGACTAATGAACAACAAGCAACAGGTGAGTGGTGGAGTTGGCGGACTGGCTGCTGATAAGTAGGTCAGTGGGTGTACAGGTAGGTGTGCCAGGTGAACTGGTGGGAACAGGTGGCAGGTAATAACTGCAGAGTAAAGAAGGGGGTGAGGAAGGAGTGTGGGGACACACAGAGCAGGAAGGAGAGGGTTACGAGGAGCTGGATTTTCCAGTGACAGCTTCTAACAAACCCCTCCTTTCAGCAATTTTGAGATACAATTTAGTTTTTTCTAGTACTCCCTTTCATCATCTTTAGGAGATCAAAATTGTCCAAATTGTTTCTTCAGCAGACTTCTTAGATTTCTCTGTCTTCCTTGTAGAACAGGAGTGTTGAACCATGTGTCATGGAGGGCCAAGAGGCTGCAGGTTTTCATTCCAACCGA
>OMLB01019963.1:18628-31128 GCA_900302555.1 Myripristis jacobus
CTGGAATGAAAGCCTGCAGCCTCTTGGCCCTCCATGGTGCATGGTTTGACATGTGTGCTGTAGAATATTACAAACCCATTCCTATTGTCATCATGGTACTCACGTAAGGCGAAAACCAACTTTCCAGGTTCTGATCCAATTTGTTTTTGGTCAGAATGCTCAGATTGGTTCAAAATTAGGTTTGCAAAATGGAACAGAACAGACACTTGTACACTTATGGACAATTCAGACAATTCAGAGTCTCCCCTCCACCTGACGTGGTATGCCTTTTGTAGGAGGAAAGCCAGCTGAACAGAATGCAGACCAATCCAATCACAAAGGACCTGCATGGGGAATTGAACACACATCCCTCTTTCTGTGAAGTCACTGAGACACTCTGACACCCTGATGTTCAGCTTTAGAATTTTCATTCCTTATTTAGACAGCAAGAAAGTAGGGAGGAGGACAGCAGAGGAGAGAAAACTCTGGTGCAATTTGATCCTTAGCATGCATGTAGCTCAGACACCAGGACTTAACGACGCAGTTGCACAATTTGAGATGCCATTTATGTGGATTTGTGATTCTGTAATACCAATATTGAAGCATGTGCACTTTCAAATGGGATTGATGTGTTGACAGAGCAATTCATTAGAGCTGAATGAGCTGAGTGTTTGTGTCTCATTATGCATTTTAATGTTGATTTCGCACAGTAGTTCTCAGCTAATGTCCTTGTCCTTGACAGCAGAGGAGAACAGCATGACAGCTGAAGCATAATGAAGTTGCTGTTTAATGAGAGAGAAAGAATGGGGAGAGAGACAACTGCCAAAGATAGAGGGAGAGAAAGCAAGAAAGAGAGGGGTGAGAAAGAGAGGAATATAAAAGGAGAAAGGAGTGAATACAAACATAGGAATGTGCAAAAAAAAAAATGAAGATTAGAGGCTGTAACACAGTACCAGGGTGAAAGAATTACTGAAAACCAAAGTGATGGAGCAAGAGGCAGTGTTAGAGGTTCCAGTGCTAAAGTAACTTCAAATGAGGTCAGCCTCAGTTAAGAAGCAGAGCATCTTGATGAGCAGTGTAAGCCCAGTTAATCACCTCTCATTGTGCTTTCTCACATATCCAACTTTCCCACCATCCTTCTCTCTCTGTCTGCTTCCCATTAAATCACAAAAGGCACACTGGACATCAGCCATAAAACTCTTTCTACATATTCACATAAACAAAGAGCACTGAGAGATTAGCCTTGGTGTGAATAAGTTCAAAAACCAGTGAGAGGATTTAGGAGGATGATTCTCAAAGTCCTGATCTTTTTGAAAGGATATCAAACTCAATTAAAAGCAAAAAGACATATCACTCACTACAGACAAAAGGGGAGACGCTCAAATATCTCTCAATCTGTGTGAGGTATAAAGTACAAATGAAGATTTATTTAGATCACTTTTCTCCACACAGTAATATGTAATTAGTCTTAATGTTTCACATCTCTGCTGGCACAGCTGTGGTGTGACAGGTTAAGGCTGGGTAATAAGACCTCAAATCAATATCACGATTAACTGAACAGTTTACCTCAGTTACAATTAATGAACAATTATTTTTGCTCTGTTCTGTTCTGTTTTGTTTTGTTTTCTTCTCTCATAGTTCACTGACAAGGTTTTTTATGCTCAACTATGAAAGCGGGAATATTTTTTTCTAATAAAAGAGTGCATATCTTATCTTTGTGATTTTAAAAGAATGGAAAGAAACATTCACAGATGAACTATTGATGGTTATTTATTGAACATTTGGAACCTGCTCTGTGGAAGCACTTGTTGCTTGTCAGTCTTTCTTTTTTGAGCCATGCATTGTTCATATTTGCTAATGTAATTGTGTTGAAACAGATTGGTGGTCCTACCTTTGTTCACTGAAACTTTTTCCATAGTGTTTACCTTTGACTATTTTTTGTTCAGTGTCGTCTTCTCTAAAGCCAGAATGTGTCCAAACAACAAACACAGCATTTTTCTTTGGTACAAGCTGCCTGAGTTGTTCAGTCGGCTTGGTGTTTCAGTTCTCCTCCATGTCGCTTCAGTGTCGCAGACTGGACAGGGCAGAGTCACATGACTACACACACGGTAGTACGTCTTTAGGACATTACATTAACACTCACAGTGGCCAAAGTATAGAGATTAAAAAAAAAAAAAAAAGATTATTTCAGTTAAAGGCTCTGAATGTTGGTTTTATTTCATTTTCAATGAATTGCCCAGCCCTATGACTCATACACTGTCTGTGACACTGCCCAGAAGTGAACGTAAAAAAGTCAAATTACAAAATTCTCTTGTTGTGGTCATTACTATGAGTGAAATGTACTTATATGAGTAGTTGATAAATCATTGCTGTGGACTTTTCAAAACATTGAAGGAGTTTCCATAGCTAGTTGCACTCCAAGTGAAATGTATGTGACATTTATGTATATTTTTGTTCTTTTAATAAAAAGTTTCTTTACTACAGCCTTATGTAACCGTGCGCATAATACCAACAACAACAGCAATAATAATAATAGTGCTAATAATGACAATGAGAACGCTACAACAACTACTACTACGACTACTACCACCATTACTACTACTACTAACAATAAAAATAATAGTTATATAAAACTATGATCAAGAAGAAAGAGCTCTGCTATCAGATTGACACTTGGTATTGGCCAGTATTGAAAGTTCAGGTATCAGAATGGGATTGGAACTGAAAAACAGTGGATTGGTGCTTCCCTAAGTGTTACATGTGTAATATTTTCTTTGCAAAATACTAAACATTATATCCATTAGTAAGAAGTAAGATATAGATGGAATAAGACCAAAAGATATATATTGCATTTGATGGGACTAGCATTTTGAATTGATCTGAGCATGTTGCCAAAAAAAATAAATTGGTTTGGAACACAAAAAGTAGGACATGAAGTGGGAACTGTGATGACAACAAGAGCAGGTGCGTATTATTCCGAAGGGAAAGATGGAGATGGCAGAGAAATTGAAGAGCATGCAGTGGTCTGCTGAAGAAACAAAACTATTGCTTTTAATTTCAATCTGGACATCTCCTGAATTTCAGGAAATGATGGGAGAAAGTACCAGAAAAAGTAAATTGCATCTCAGAATTGCTGAAGAGATGGTGAAAGCTGGGTTTAGAGTACAGAGACTGCAAAAAGGACATAGAGAAAAGTGATGTTTGGTGGGGTAATATGGGGGAGTGCTATGAACTCCTCGACAGCATTCTGGGTCATAGACCAGCAAACCAGCACTGGGGCTGAATTCAGCCACAGCAGAGCTGGAGTCAGTGGCCAGTGACTCACTGACTCCTCTGTCACAATGGTTCCACTGCAAACTGCTGCAAACATGGGTTGGTTCACTAGTTAGCCCCCTGGTTCCAAGGATCTTGAATGGACCAGGCCAGCAACCAGAATTGTTTGGGTTGAAAAGAGGTATCTGTAATTTTTATGTAGGTACTCTGTATTTCTGCCTTTGGACTTGTTCCAGTTGGGAGATGCTGGGAGCTCAGCTGATTGTTCTAAGGACATGCACATTTGAAACAGCACTGCTCTGTTCTGTATGTATCAAAATGTGAATTGCTTGCCCACAGATGGAGGTGGCAGAGCAGCTGACATTGACTTGATATTGATGGTGGTGTTCAGGCTGGCCTGGTGAGCTGATGGCACATTACCAGGATGGAAATGAATGTGTCTGGGCAGTGGAGAGGGCAGGATGTTTGGGTGATCCAGATGTCCTCTCTACAGGACTGCTACTGGTATTTTAGGAGAAATTTGTACATGTGTGACAGAAAGTGGAAAAGAAAAGAACTTTATAAAAACCCAATAACCCCAGCTTTTTCAGATTTGTAGTGTGACTTTATTGAGTCATATTGTTGCAGAATGCTAGTTACAGGTCATATATGTACATTCTGTGCTGCAGCTTAACAAAAAAATACATAAAAATACATCCACATCCATGCTAGTTACAGAAATATGTTGATTACATTCTTTGCCCGTTCAGTTGTGGTGGTGTAGGCTTCTTATGATCCACTACTACACTGATTCAGCAACCAGCGGCTGTGTGTCACTAAAGCACTTGGTTTCTCAGTGGTTCAGTGAATGAATCAAGAGCCTCTCAGTTGATTACTCTCACTTCACTGACACAAAGCCACCCTCTGTCAGACACAGAAGGTGGCTCTCCTCTCTCATTGGTGGATTTTTCTGAGTGGACAGTTGCCGGATTGAGTCTTGTGGCGATACTCTCGTATCAGAGCAATAACTGATTCCAAATGCTGCAAACTAAAGCTTAATTATAAAATCGCATTGTCACTGGCGAAAGGCATGGTTGTCATGATCCAGTAAATGGGAGAATGAACTTACCTACAACATTCATCTCTGCCAGCTGTGTCATAAGAATTGCTGGCAGAAATGTGTCACACAGCAACAGTATCCCATCATCCCTGGGCAGAGGAGAGGGATTAAAGTTTATAAAACCGAGGGCCAACTGCGAGTGTGCAAATCTAAAGTAGAACACTCAGTATTCTCACATCAGCCTTGAGATTGCTTTTCTGATAATGATTGACTTTCTTCTAGGCTGACAGGCCATCTGAGAGGAGTGTGACAGCTGTCTGCCAGACATGCAGAATTGATGCAGAGGCTATACCCAATGCACAGGCCACAAGCACAATTCACAGACCACAAGCAGCCCTAGAGAATACGTAATATGTAATACATAATATGTAAATAATGAGAACTTGACTCTGAGGAAAAGCTCAGATTTTTCGCAAAATGTCATTACCCAGTGCCTTTATAAATCTGTGACACATTTTAGTGCTGTACTAGACTGATACTCAGACTCAATGACCATTTCATTTCCACTCCATTTTTCAATCTGAAATTGCCCCTGTGCCAGTTTCTGTTGGCAGAGGCATTGGAATCCTGCTAACCAGTCACTAGCGACTGACGGCTCCAGCTGCTGTGACGTCGTTTTCAGTCAATATGGAAGCTGCTTAAGCCAGATTACAGTGTTATTTCAAATCAGCTCGACCTAAACCGACTACAGAAATGTTAGTCAGCTGACACTTCGGTAATAGGTAATAGCTCTATACTGCCAAGGCCAATGAAAAACAGTTGGATGAATGATTCAGTGCAGTTTGGCTAATAGCTCTAGCTTTGTATTCTCGTGGCTACCCAATTGTAAGCCTAGAATTGTGATATGAATCTAGTAATTTCTACAGAGTTAATGTGTGTCCTACCATGTTTGTTGTTCATGCTCACATGGTCCTGCCTGCTCAGGGATGGAATAAGGGATGTAAAAGTACACATGAAAAAAGAAATGCACTGATGTCCTTAATGTACCTGCATAAAGAAGAAGGTTGTTCATGAATCCAGAATCACAAGTCTGAGTCGAGTTTGAGGTCTTTTCATTATGAGCCTGAAGTCAAGTCTGAGGTCGGCCTGTGTGTGCAAACTCTCAAACTCGAGTCCCCATCTCTGCTGTCTGTTGCTGTTTTGGCTACGGATTTGATCTTGACGTGTCCTTGATGCATTGTTGGGGTGCTTGGCATTGATTTTGGTATTTGGCATAGACACCACAGAGCCTCTTGTGTTTGTGTTACTGTCTTTTGTCTTTATGTACATGTTTTCACTGATATCTGCCTGCACATGTCTGTTTGTAAAAGTGTCTGAAGCACAAGTAAATGCAGTTATGTATATGTGCTTATGGGTATGTTTCTGAATATGTGCTGGTACAGTGTGTTAGTTTAGTTCTGTGACATTGAAAGAACAACTGTACTCCTGCTTGGCCCCCTCCTACCACCACCATCTGCTTAAGTGATGGGAGCAGACACAGTCAAGGAAAATCCTACGGAAGAGAGATTTTTTTTTTTTTCAAAAGTATGCAAAATGCTTTAGAAATTTGTCAAATGCCTAGTCAATCAAGCCGAATGATAATAAAAACATTCTATTAATGATAATCAGCTTGTGGCAACGAAAGTCATGGAACTTTTCACTTCGTCTCAGCTCTGGGGAATCTAGTCGATCTTCAAATCTGTACATGAATAAGGAGAGCGTTTTATGCAGTGACATTATGATGATCAGTCCCTTTTGGATTCTGTGATTTTAAAGCTCACTAATGAATCTATATTCAGCTAATCCCTGCATTGTTTGTGAGAACTTTGTAAAGAACTCTAAATTTTGTGCTGAAAAGTGCTTGTGTAAATGTTAACAAACTGTCTGCCTTGGTCTTTTTCTCCAACCAGTGACTCTCCAGTCAAGTTTTTTTTTATTTTTGTGTGTGTGTGTCGCTTACTGTGCCAATGTTGAAGATTTATTCATTAAGACAAGAATGCAAGAACAGTATTGTGATTTGTAGCAACTCTGTGATCATCTTTGCCCATTTTTACCAGTTCCCTCAAATTGAATTAATTCCAGTTTAAAGAAGCACACTCAAAGTTCAAAATTGAGGATTTTTAGTTGTGATGATAACAAAACAACATTCCAAAATCCTGAAGGGAGCTGGTATTGCACTGACGTAATGATGCATGACTAAATATAGTCTTACTTATGGCTAGAAGGTTGCCTTACTATGGTAAAATGTTGACTTGAGAAAGGAACGGCAGTTCTAGAATATTGGAAAAGCATGAAGATCCACCAGAAGCCTCTCTCTCTCAGAAATCTCTAAAATACAGCTGACATTTTTCATTGTTGCATTTTTTGAATCCCTTGCATTGGGATTGGAACCACAGTCTTCATGTGAGAAAGACAGTGTGAACTATACCAAGATTTTGCAGGAAGCTTTGCTTTTTTTGTGCCTCAACCAAGCAGCAGCTCAGCACATCTCAAAGTCAGGGAGACAGACTCCACTTCCAGAAGCAGTAGTGCCTGTCTGCATGGGCCAGAGCTCCGGCTTTAAAAATGGCCTCCAACCAACCTCTAACGTTTTGCTGATGCAACAAAAAAAACAAGTGATGAGGTGCCCTGACCCTGTCCAAGAACAACTTGAATATTCTGCTGAAACACTTAGAAATGTGACAGCTCATCTCCTTATGGAGAGAGGAGCAGGAGAGGGAGAGGGAGAGGGAGAAGCAGTCAGTGCAGGAAATACAGAACACCGAGGAAGCAGAGGAAGAGAGGAGGAGGGGTGGGCTTCAACATCTTGCAAATAAAACTCACTCTCATGCCTCATCCTTTCCTCTCTTTTCTAATAATTTTTTTAAAGATTTTTTGAGGCATTTCTGCTTTATTAGACAGTCACAGTTGGGGGAGAGAGAGAGAGAGGAAAGACAGGGCAGAGAGAGGCGATGACATACAGCAAAGGGCCTGGGCATTGCATGGTATGCGCTCTACACACTGAGCCACTGGGGCCCCCTCTTTTTGAATGACATTTTAAATCTGCATTTTTTTTAAATCTGTGTGTGCATCATACATCCCTGGAGGAGAGTGTTATCCTGGAAGGCTGCTTCTATCCGTGTTAACATAAGGATTATCCTCATAGAGGGAGGCCAAGTGTAGCCCTCAGGCTTGCATACACCCAACAATGAAGTTCTGTGTATAGGTCTAAGTAATATACAGTCAGAGGCAGGGGTGTTGAAGACAGATGTTGAGAGCAGTAATAACTGTGCATACAATAACAGAAAGACAGACTATGCACTCAGTGCATAAGTACACAAACTAGCACATCCCATTAACATGATTGATTTCTGTTTCTCCTCTTCTTGTCTTGTTGGAGTTTTTTGAGGTTTTGGAGAGCACCTTTGAAACACAACCAACAAAAGGACTAAACTGTCTCTTATCCGTATTAAAATATGCTCTTTAGTCCATCGAATGTATTTGTCCTTAGGGTAATTCTAATGTAACAGATTCAATGAACTGCAATGCAGTTAGAAATGGACAATGAGCATGATAGTTAAACCAAGCATGCTCCTATCAAAAGGAGGCCAAAGAGGGGAAACTACAGACTTATTCTGTAATACCAGATTGCTGCCACCTATTGATCCCCTGCTGGCCTTGGTTCGTAGTGTTTTGTAGTTGTTGTTGTTGTTGTTGTTGTTGTTTTAGCTGTGCCAATTAAGCACACCAGCTCTAGATCTCTTGATGTAAAGGACTGACTAACTGACTCCATATTTTTGAAAAAGGTGCAGTAAAAATGGAAAAATGTCAGCTCCATAGGACATACAAGTGACTTTTTAAATGAATTAATTATTATTATTATTATTTGTTGTTGTTGTTGTTGTTTGGAGCTTCGAATGTGAAATGTCTAGAAATGTAGATTTGTTGTAATAAGCCACACCCAATTTAGTCAATCATTACCAAATTTTATACATCAGCAGAGTCAAATTTCAGGTTGATATTTCAATGCGTTAATGAGTTACTGCACATTTTTGAAAATCAGCTATTTAGATAAAAACCATTCAGCTTGTATAACTGTAATGGACTGACATACTGACATTTCTTTAACAGCCTAAAATCAGCCATATCAAATCCACAGATGATCCTGACTAAGTTTGGGGATGACCGGTCCAGCAGTTTCAGACAACATGTAGAGAAGATTTTGAGAAAATCAAATGCAAAATTTTTAGAGTACAGGACCATTTGAGCAAAGATGCAGATGACTTGAGAGATTAAAATGATGAAAGCCATTCTCGAGATAATTGTGACAATGGAAACTTTGATTATTATAGCGCCACCTTGAGATCAATGAGCGCCATTTTCTATGGGCAAAAATAATAAAGTAGACAAAGAAAGAATGAGAACAAAAACAACAGGGCTTCAACAGCTTCACTGGACAGCCTGGACATCTAAATAATGATACAATAATAATGATAATAATGATAACAATAATAATGATAATGATGATAATAATACTACTACGACTAACAACAACAACAACAACAACAACAATAATGAATAACTTATGGGGTATTAAGGAGAAATGTGCAGTGTGTGCTATGAATTCCTGCAAGAGAAACAGATTTTAGTGTACATGGGTGTGATTTCTTTGTGACTTTTTTTCTTCCTGGCAGGGCATTGATATTTAGATATGATATATCAGCAGCTAGCTGCGTGGCTAACAAGCTGGTGTACTTCACCCTGGGGCTACATGTTGTTTATGAACACAGAGGCATGAATAAATATCATTTCACGTCTATATTTGGATTCTGTGCAGCCAGTGGGTATATAGGAGGAATGGATGTAGATTTGCAGCAGAGATATAGTGGAGCTTGCTCAGTGCAAAGTGGAATGAATATTAGACAAGATCTATCTATGTGATGTACATAAAAAGTGTGGGGACAGGAACTGCATCCCCAGTGGGACTGTGTTAGACAGGCCTCAGTTCAAAAGCAATTTTCAACTTTAATCCAACAACGCTTTTACTCATCCACTTCACAAAATGGATTAACATTCAACTGAGTGAGGGTAATTATCATGAATTTAACTTTTCTACCCTTTCTAATCTCCTCTGCTGTGGTATGTAAATTGAAAATCAATTAAAATAAATTGAAGTTCAAGTCTGTTTATTGAAATCTAATTTACCCCAATCGTAAGAACCTTAAACAAGCAGGCAAAAAAAGAAAGTAGGACATGAAGATTTTTTTTCTTTTCCCGGTCATCTTTACAGAGAAATGGAGAGCTCAGATGTAGAGTCAGGTAGGTGTGAAAGGGCAGGCAAACCAATGATAAAAGTGCAAGAAAGGAGAAAAAGATGAGTGTTTCTTAGATCAGTAATCTATTTTGACATCAGATCATTTTGAAAACACTTTATCTTTTTCCCAAAAGAATACTGTATGGCATTTTCTGCTTTCATTGCTAGTGGATAATTAACAGTCAGTCCTATATCGATAACCATATAAAAGTGGAGGCAGACGATACTGACTGACTAAATAGGCAAATATCGGCCCCATGTATTGGTCTAACCTGACACACAAGGGTGTTCTATAAAAGGCATCAAATCTTCGAAGTACTTGTGCACACAGCGCACAGAGCTCTGAAGCTCACAACACATAATACAGCACGGCAGGAGCTTCTCTGCCATGTGCTCTCTCCTTTTTATTAGCTGAATACAGAGACATACACAGGTCAGAGTGAATTTCAGCAGCCAGCATCTGACTGATCTATGCTGTAACTGTCACCTGAAACCACCTCTTGATTGCCTCAGTGAGGAAGATGAGGGAAGTATGGCTGGTTGTGGTCCTAAATGTCTGTCTTCAAGGGACAATTTGCCCATAATGCATAATTTTTGTATCAAGTACTCACCGTGTGCTGCTTTCAGTCCCTAATGAGGAAAGCTTTACTCACAAACCTTCATGGTAAAGTCATATTCCATGTGTGTTGTTGGATGTTATTCAACACATTAGCCAGTTCTAGTTAGGCTAACCTACCTGAGACTGTCAGGTCTGCCTGAGTGACAGCTGAGTTGGGTTTTCAGTTGGAAAATGCTATTCTATAGCAGGCTAAATACAGTGGGATGCTGTTGTGCTAGCAGGCAGAGCTCTTCAATCTGCATACAAATAACATGACTACACGCTTTCTAATTGCGTACAGTGCATACACCAAAGTCCAATTTTGCGTGCAGTTGATACAGCAATCCAGCAGCATGCCAGAGTGTGTAACAGAACCACCAGTAATGTGATGTGCTCCAAAGGAAACGACAAACAGCACGTAAGGAGGCAGGTGGGGTGTCGGATGGGTCAAACAAATGGACTTTCCCAGTGAAGACCCAAGGTCAAGCTCCCTGTTAGGTGTTTTTAACATGAGATAGTAAGCTCACGTTAGCTTGTTGGTTAACATTATCTACCCTTAACCATAACCTTTCCTTTACCTTAACCAAGTAGTTTTGGCAGCTAAGGTTAGCTAACAAGCTAATGTTTGTGCATGCGTGAATGTAGTACGTAGTGGCTTAACTGGCGATGTCATGAGCGTTCAGGGCGATCTGCATTTAAAATTGGACAAAACTGGAGTATGCACTGCACACAATTTGAAAAAGTAATTTTGATTTATTTGTACACAGATTGATGAGACTGGGTTGGTGCTTGACAAGACGCAACCCCTTAAAGTTAAATTATTAATACACAAATGCAAATAATTGCTTAAAATTTCAAAGATAGCCTAGTTAAATAACTTTACATGTTGTCATTTTTTCCCCTGTGGAATGGAAAATGGAATCAAATATCAGTATTTTCCTGAGTATCATACTGAATTTAGTTCTTTTAGTGTTGTGACAAACCTAGCAGCCTACCACACGCTTTAATAACAACTGGTGATGTCACACTCTTTACATCCTGTTTTGTCCAGTCTGTGGTTCAAACTCAGCCTGCTGCAAAGCATGGAGGAGATTTTGACCACATATCTTGCAGACCACATATGGTTCAGTGTTATTAGAAACCTCAGCACATGGAGATGATGAACATTCTAGGATGGACAAAAAGCTTGATCTCTTTCTTTTTGTTCCTCTTTTCTCTTTTTTCCCTCCCTGTTTCTCATTCTCTGTAGTCTCATCTTGTATCACCACCTATAAGAAAACCCCTCCACCAGTGCCGCCCCGAACCTCCACCTGTTCCTCAGCATCAAAGCCCTACATCTCCATCACGGCCCAGAGCAGCACAGAGTCTGCACAGGTACTGCAATCAGCTTCATTTCTCCATCTTGTCAATTCAAAACTTGTCCCTTGTATTGTCACATAGCTTGTAATGTACGCTCATCTGTCAATGAATGTACTTTATACCGTGGTCTGGAAACAGTGTGTTAAAACTCTGGAATCTGGTTCTCTTCTCAAGTCATATGCTGGTCATAATAAAGATTGGAACCAACCAATGTAACTATAGCAACAAGTTGAAGCTTTAGCATTAAGCTAACTATATTTGCCTAAGTTAGCTCTTAGCTGCCACACTCTGCCCCGTTTTTACAATACAGACTTATTCAAAACTACAGTGATGATTTTCCAGCAATTAACACTTACTTAACATGAACACTAACACAATGATAGCTGTGTCTTTTTATGTAGACGTGCCATATTTAATGCATTTTGGCAAATCCATGATGGCTATAATACATTGGTTTAAGCCTCCGTTGCTAGGTAGTCTAAAATATACCAAACTGGTGCAGGCAGACAAGTTTTATCCTCAGACAGTAAAACTCTGCAGAGACAGTCGCCCTCCACTTTGCATCTAGTACTTTGCCTCTACATTGAGCATTTTTACTTTAATGTTTGCTGATACAATAAGTTGATTGGTTAGTCAACCAAATATTAATCGAGTTCACTTTTGATAATTGAGTAATTGCTTTGGTTGTTTATCAAGTAAATGTACCAAATATTTTCAGGTTGTAGCGTCACAAATGTGAAAGTTTACTTGCTTTTACTTGTGGATTTTTATGGCAGCTGACCACACTGAGGAAGCAATTTGAATAGCTTACTTAGGTTCTGCTAACCTGAGGTGGGCTTTTCTCATTATTTGATAGACAAAATGATACATACATCAATAACTGAAATAATATTGATAGATTAATCAACAATAAAATTAAC
>OMLB01019964.1:14473-24646 GCA_900302555.1 Myripristis jacobus
AACAAGTGGGGCTCCAGTGGAAACTATTCTGTGTGTGTGTGTGTGTGAGAACAACTGTGCACATACCGCATACGTACCCGCCCAGCTAACTAGTACACGTCCACAGACACAGACAGATCTGTTATGACTGGCAGGGCTGGAAGTAACTAATCACATTACTCATGTTACTACAATTGAGTAGTTATTTTTTGTGTACTTGTACTTTTTGCGTATTTTGTCAGACAGAAACTTTAGTTCACTACTGAAGTCTTGCACTTGGCTGCACTGAAAACCACATAAGCATCCGAAACTGGGCCATCATGAACTGACAACTTTTGGAGCTTGTGATGTTAAACATTCAGAGAGAAGAGGAATCTGCCTTTACTTTGTCGGCGCAATTTTTCATTATTTCCAGATTTCTAATTAAAAGAAACTGGAGTGAACTTTGCCCCCGTCCTTTTTGGCCTTTTTTCTCTAAAGCCATTTGTCACTGGGAAACACAGGTGTTACTAATGACATTAATTAAGGTGCCCCTCTGTTTAAGTGCAGCAGAGTGTTTCCAGTGAGCCGGCATGAACAGTAAGCAGGAGCCTGAGCATTCATTAATGTCATCAGTAACACCTGTGTTCACCTGCTATTTCATGTCAAAGTGGCTGCGGTGGGAAAAAAAAAATATTGCACGTAAAAGATTCAAAAAAGTAACTCTCAAAACTTTTACTCTGAGCACATTTTAGATCTGCTGTTGTTGTTTTACACCACTATTGCTGCCTAAGTAAAATATCAGCAAAGTAACAATTCTTCTCTGCTCTTTTCTTCCACTGGTAATGATCCAACTGTCCTCATCTGACAGTATTTTTCTAATACTTCATTAATCTGCAGCAATTAAGAATGCATGAAGCTAAATGATTAAGTTGTGTTTTATGTGCTCTGTTATAGATGGAAGGACAGTAAAAAGAATATCATCGTAATGCAGCACCACATGCTCTCACTGCCCCTCTGAACTTAGTGCACAAAAGTCCCAAGCTTTGTTTTGATCTGCTCCCCCTTTTCTAGACAACTCATGAACACTTGATGACGATGATGACAGCGAGTTCCTCATCGCCCTCGGATTGATTGATTGATTGATTAACTGATGAACGGCTGTTGTCTGTGTTGTCCAGGTGACGCAGCAGGATGTGAAGAAGGAAAACCCTCTGCAGTTCAAGTTCAGAGCCAAGTTCTTCCCGGAGGACGTCTCTGAGGAGCTGATTCAAGAAATCACCCAGAGACTGTTTTTCCTGCAGGTGACTGGCAGCTCGCTTTTCATCATTGCACGGAGGAAAAGGCTTTTGTGAACGGTGTAATGTTGTTAGGATGAGGTTTGAGCAAAAAAGAGTGTGAAAGTGAAAATTAAATGTCTGTTCATAGGAAAAAAATGGGGTCAGTAGTTGAAAATTAGATTGATACCAGTTTTAGTGGGGTGAAATTCTCTGATTACAGAAATAGCAGCCAGTATAGTTAATTTTTGATCTGGAGTGAAAATTGACCTTTTCCATGTGCACTGATTTTGCTCTGATATGACTGTGCAAAGGTACTCAGAAAAGCTGCTTTCTTAAACAAATCATTTTATTATATAAGAAGAATATTCAGCATTATTATACATTGTCAACCAATTGTAGAAAATAGACACACTGAGAAATTAAAAAAATAAATGAATAGCTAAAGTAACACTTTTCAGTATCTGTCAGTTGCTTACCATTTAAATAAAGAATAAATAAAAATCATTTAACTTTAATTTAAAAAAAGGATCAAATATTCATTTCTAAATTACCTGCATTATGTTCTGTTAAAAAAAAAAGAAAAAAAATATTGGAGCATAACAATTAACATAAACACTGATACCAGTATGATACTGATCTATTGGTGATAAGCCAATATTGGCTGATTGATTTCTCAGCTGGGCATTATCTAAAATGCACTATAATGTTACTTTAGTAAAGGTAATAAAATGGTTAGTTCAAATCTCTCACAGGACACTGAGAGTATGCCACACTGTGTCATGTAAATCATGTAAATTTAATAAGATATTGAGGCCAAATTTCAGGCCTGTATGCATTTAGTTCAGAAGGACTCCATGATGAATGTGCTTTTAAATGATGCCCCCCCCCAGGTGAAAGAGGCCATCCTGAACGATGAGAACTACTGTCCACCAGAGACGGCCGTCCTGCTGGCCTCCTACTCCGTCCAGGCCAAGTACGCCGACTACAGCAAAGACATCCACAAGCCTGGGTACCTCACCCACGACAGACTGCTGCCACAGAGGTACACACACACACACACTCACACAATATCCTGGTCTGGTATGTCACAGTCTGTATGGCTTTACCCAATTTGAGGCATTTCGGGGTCAAACACTTGAGTTCTGGATGCCTGTGCTCTAATCAGATGCCTCAGAGTTACTGATCAGTAATTAATTAGTAAACCAAACTCAATGTAACAGTGTGTAACAATATGTTAAGTATGACTGTTACCCCCCTAGTGCTGAATTTTAACACAAGATGGGACTACACAAACTTTGTACACACACACAGAGTGGAATGTGTCTTGTTCTCTTGTGGAATGTTGTCTGATTTCCTCTCTAGGAAAGAACTGTGTGTTGTTTTACATTCTTTCAGGTTAGGTCATTCTGTATATCTTTGTGTGTGTGTGTGTGTGTGTGTGTGTGTGTGTGTCTGTTGAGCAGAGTCCTGGAGCAGCACAAGCTGACCAAGGAGCAGTGGGAGGACAGGATACAGACTTGGCACGAGGAACACAGAGGAATGCTCAGGTGTGTGTCCAGCTTTCCTCATCACATTCTCCAGCTCAGCAGCGAGAGAGAAAGAAAGTGTGTGTCTGTGAGAGCAGTCATGTTTGTGCTTGTTGCATCACGTTGTGAAGAGGAGCTCTGTCTCTCCGTGTGGCAGGGTATTGTGAAAGGCTGCACTATTATTTGTGTAGAATCGTGTAGCTCAGTTTTAGTTATTTTCTGGCCTTATCAACAAAACTGAAAAATGCTGAACACCTGCTGTCTTGAAATAGTTTGGGACAAGTGCAAAAAGTGCAATAAAATTGATTTTGATCCCTAACTCAATGCTTGGAATGATGAGTAATTGGGATCACCATGTTATTTATTTATTTGTTGTTTACGTATACAAATGAGGAGTTTCTTTCTAAAAGGAGATTTCCATCAACATTTTTTAAATAAATAAAGTACCTACTTTGACAAAGTAAATGATGGTACACAGTTGAAACAGTTTGTCCAGAGTTTTGAAAGGGCCGAGGAGACATTTAGGCCATAAAACTTTGGTGGTGTAATATGTCAAAAAACTGACAGTATCCCATGTATTTCAAAGAGACCTTTCTGTTGATGGATGACATGGAGTGATGGAGCACATTTGTCAAACTTTGGCAACCCGGTTGGCCAAAAATCTTGAAACTAGGAGAGCTTTTGATAGAGGTGTCATCTGCTAATAGACTGAATTAACCAATAAAACATGTGCAAGCTGCTTCAAAGGTTCTGTGAAAACTCCCTGAGACAGTCTTTGCTTCAGAGAGAATAAACTGCTCAAACGAAGGCTCGGTTCAAGGTGTGGTCCTTTTAAATTTTGTTGAACTGAAATCTCTAACTCTGCCCCCTCCCCCGCAGAGAGGACGCCATGATGGAGTATCTCAAAATTGCCCAGGACTTGGAGATGTACGGCGTCAACTACTTTGAGATCAAAAACAAGAAGGGCACAGAGCTATGGCTGGGGGTGGACGCCCTGGGCCTCAACATCTACGAACACGAGGACAAGTAAGGCACACACACACACAGACTGAGTTATGCAGTAAAAATGACACCTGCTCCTACAAAATAACTGTTCCTGGTCTTTGCTCTTTGTATGTTTCAACCTTTTTCCCCTCGCAGAATACACATATATGGCTTTTTAGAATGAAAACTTTCACACATTCACATGATAAACACACACAAACATCCACATATGCATATACATACAAAAGGGCGCAGAGCTGTGGTTTGGAGCAGATGACTCAGCCGCTACAGACATGAGGACACGTTCGTCTGATTGGAGGCCACTTACACAGCTTGTCACAACCAGAGCTGCTGTTAGATGTGTTTGAGCGCAGGTCATTAAAGCGATGTTACGCCTCCTCTCATCACAGAGACTCACTCATCACAATGTCAGAGCCGGAGCCTTATGTCAGGTTTACTTGCATGTTAAATGAAATGTGTGTATCGACTTTTAATTTTGCATTGCAGCTCGGTCGGCTTTTGCAGAGGCACAAACTGCAAGTCACCGTGCTGCGTTCAGGGGCAGCTTTTAAGTGGATTGATCACAGAATGAGGTTGTGGGTGGGCGTATGCATATTGCACTAATTTCAGGATCAAAAACTTGGAAGAAGACCTCATAGTACGCTGCTTTCAACTCGCATCTGCACCCGTCACTTAGCCAGGGCTATTAGCTTTTCCCTTTTTGATAAAAGTCTCATCTGAGTGCAGCTTTTAATATTTAGTAATGAGATCTTCAAGGACCTCAGTCATCTAAAAACAGTTGGCAAGGGACTCAACTGCTGTCGAAAGGACGGGGATAAGACTTGAATGGGCTCTGTGCAGGCTCTTTTCTGTTATAACCACACAGGATTTTCACACTAAAAGCAAACTGCCTTATCGGATCTGAGCCCTGTAAACAACTCGTCCTTTTTATCTTCGACAATGTTAATCAGAGTAGTGGTGGATGGTGTCAGGCAGCAAAGGGGTAAATCTGCCAAAAAGTTGCCATTTTCAAACACAGGCTAATGACTTGCAAAAGACCCCACAAGTTATGACAAAATAGCAGAAATATATCAAGAGTATAGGGATTTTCTTAAAAAATGGACAGTCTGAAATGCTTAAAATGATATTAGTAATCAGCATCATATTTCAATCCAAGCCTCAGCAACAACTTAAATCCTGCATGTTGAATCTTTATTGTCAAAAGGAGGTTGCAGGCAGTAATTAGACATGAAGGTTTTAAGAGCACTCACTCCACTGAAGGTTCAACGTGAAATCGATAGGATGTACCTCAGTGATGGCCGTAAAAGAACTGAAAGCTTGGCTAGCAAAATCCTTTAAAAGCATAATCTGGATAAACAATTTGAAGCTATAAGCCGGGCTGTATACGTGTCAACAGGTCAGGCTGCAGCGGCTGACTTTGTGGAAACTAGCGGAGTGGATCTCTCGTTCACATTAAGCTCCGTACTGGAAAACAGATGCATACGGCCAGGAATATCGAAAGCAGGGGAATCATTTAGCTCACCAAGTTGGACTCTGACTGAATGTCAGTGTAATATTGTCCAGGAAGTGTTTAACAATCATGCCCTTTCTTTGTGTGTGAGACACAATGAGAAAACTGCATAAAGTTGAAGAAAAGGGCACTATCAAAGAAGATGGACAAGGAAGGAGAGTTATTTTTAGAAGTGGAAAAATGGAAAAGAGAAGGGAGGTGAGGGGTGGGAAAGGAAGGCGGTGTCACTTCGGGGTAGGGGCGTCTTTCCTGTCCTCCCTGGTTGGAGAGGTTTGTTCCTCTGTGGAAGAATGGATGGATTTAATCACAAATGACAGCATTTCCTCTCGCTGTCCTCCTGCTGGGGCGCATGGCCTTCCTCTCCGACAATCGCATCAGGTCATCGCAGCTGGCAGCCTCCTTCCTTTTCTCCCTTTTCCATTCCTCTTCCACCTTCCTTCTTCTATTTCTATCCTTTTCCTTCTCATACTCATCTTTTTTTTTTTTTTTTTTTTTTTTTTTTTTTTTACTTTGCTCCTCCTTGACCGGGCATCTCCTTTTTCCACCCCATCTCTCCTCCCCCTCTCTTTTCTCTCCTTCTATTCATATTCTGTCACTCCCAGCACCTGTAGATGTGTTTGGCTCTGAGATAAACCCTAGCTCAGAAGCTGCTGAAGTTCACACACTTTCACACGTCAGCCATTTTAAGCTGGTATCTCCCTTCATAGACTTTGTGTCTAAATAATGCTGACAGATTGTTAAGTGAAATGACTACTCGGTCTCATCATTTCCTGTAAGGCGGCGTCTTTACACCCAGCGCCATCTGCTGGCTTCGTTTCATAAAACACCCAACAGCCAAGGATCGGACTCCACGCATGTCCGTGTTTGAGGAAAACCCTAACAAACATGAACCAGATGTTTCCATTTCTGCTCTCCAGGTTGACACCAAAGATTGGCTTCCCTTGGAGTGAGATTAGAAACATCTCCTTCAATGACAAGAAGTTTGTCATCAAGCCTATTGACAAGAAAGCTCCTGTGAGTCTGGCTACATCAACATCACCGTTATTTATCAATGTCATGTAACTAGAATATTCCTGATTTTTTTTTTAAATCAGCACAAATCAACAAATAATTTAATTGTAGTAGACAGTGGACATTCCTTCCTCCATATATAAAGATTACATTTCTGCCCTCTCCTTTATTCCCCGTGCAGGACTTTGTGTTTTACGCCCCACGGTTGCGTATCAACAAGCGCATCCTGGCTCTGTGTATGGGCAACCACGAACTGTACATGAGGAGGAGGAAGCCCGACACCATCGAGGTGCAGCAGATGAAGGCTCAGGCCAGAGAGGAAAAGCACCACAAACAGATGGAGAGGTACTGGAGAGAATGCATGCATACACATACTTGCATACACATACAGGTTGTGTCTGTTGCCGTTGAAAAGTCTCCTGGGGAAGACAAAGAGAGAATAAAACAGTATTCATTGGTCTGGAAAAGTTTGGGGAAATTGTATATATGCAGAGTTAAAGAAATCACTGAACTGTATTTACATGTTTTATTTGAAATGTTGAGCTTCAAGCTTGGCCTGGTCATGGGTGTTGTCCTCATTTCACAGAATAGTTGTAGATTTTCAAGAAGACATGAGTGCATGTGGAAACACAAACATACACACATTCTTTGAGAGTTGCACTTTGAAGCTTGTCTGAAGAGGAATGCAGGAAAGCTTGCAGTGTGAATGTTTTCCACCACAAGGAGTTTCTGATAAAGATGAGCAGCCTCTCCACTAGAGGGCAGACTTGCCTCTCTTACACATTTGAATGGAGGCTGAAGGAGTGCCTGAATATTATATGCAGTTAAAGATACTGATTGTTCAGCTCCATTCAGCTTTTCTCACGTGTTACTCAGTAAATATGTTCAGCAAAGCAAATTAAAACAGATTTCTCACTTAGAAATGCTGGAGTAATGTGACACCCACTTTCCAAACTTCCCAGGGCCCAGCTGGAGAATGAGAAGAAGAAGCGAGAGCATGCAGAGAAAGAGAAGGAGAGGATAGAGCGAGAGAAAGATGAGCTCATCGAGAGGCTGAGGCAGATCGAAGAGCAGACGCTCAGAGCTCAGAAAGGTATTCATCTTTCCTGTTCTTCACCCATCATCATCATCACTCTCTCTCTGTCCTCCTTCTCCTCATGTTTCAAAATTAGAGAATCCCTCAAGGGCCCTGAGTCAAGGCCAACCCTGTCTCATCATCGTGCTCTCTTTCACCAGGATGAAATATTAAAAGATGAACTGAGGCCATCACTTTTCCTTTTTGGGGATTAACATCTTTCTTCAGACTCTCCTGACATTTAGGGAGGCACTATAAGCTACATATTGACACTGGTGGATCACAGCAGTGTGGTGAAAGGATCTAGAAAGTCCAGAAAAGAGCACAAATTGACTATGACAGTTTCTAGGTCTTCAAAAGTTAGCCTTATTTTTCTCAATTAAAATGAGTTTTTTTGGCTGTTGTTCAGATTAAGGAAACAGTTTGAAGATGTCCCTTTGGGCCTTGCCTTCAATGAGCATCTGCTGTTATTTTTTATATTTTATCGACTAAATAAATCAATAAACGTTTAATAGGAGGGGTCGTATTTATCCTAGATCTGTAACAGTCGTGTGCATGTGTGTTTTGTTTGTCTGTCCTTTCACCCACAGAGCTCGAGGAGCAGACTCGCCGGGCCCTGGAGCTGGAGCAGGAGAGAAAGAAGGCGAGGGAGGAGGCTGAGCGGCTGGAGAAGGACAGACAGGCTGCAGAGGAGGCCAAGGCAGAGCTGGCCAAACAGGCCGCAGACCAGATGAAGAACCAGGAACAGCTGGTGTGTGTTTGAATATCAGTACATGTGCATGTGTGTATATCCTGAGTTTGAGTTTTTGTGCACTGAAGTATCTGTAGTGTGTGTGTAAGAGATTTAGTGAGTGTGTAATGCGTTGAGCACATTACATTTGTTATGTGTAGGGTTTTTGTCGTGTGTGTGTTTGTGACAGCAGGGTCTTGGTCTGTCTTTTATCCCAGGCTGCTGAGTTGGGTGAATTCACAGCTAAGATTGCTCTCCTGGAGGAAGCAAAGAGGAAAAAAGAGGATGAGGCCACCGAGTGGCAGCACAAGGTACTACAGCCCGCCTCCCACTCACTGTACTCACAGTGGTACTTTGTGTTTTACCTGACATTGGCTTTATTCTGTCATCTTAAATTCAAAACAACACAAACACCGAAAATCTTCACCACCATGTGATATGGTTTTTGAGTCTTATGGAAAGATAGTATTTCATTTAAGATACCAAAACTGTAATAGTAGGGCATGGAACACCTTTTTTTAAACATACTAAAATGATTATTTCTCTCTTCAGTACAAATACAAGCCATTAAGCACACCCCTAAGTGGAGTCGGTCATCAAATTTGACAAAAAATGATGATGCTTCAACTGTTGATTTCCATTTGTTTTTTGAAGTGATTTTTTTATAGAAATTATGTAACATTTGAACCGAATGGGTGCTTCCATTTCCAGTGCTATCCGATCAGGGGATGAAGATGATATTATTGAAACTAAACTGAGGCTCTGCACTTGCATAAAGCCAGGCTTACAAAATTGGTTTCACATGAGATGACCTGGACCAGTTCATCCTGGGTTAATATCAATGGGCAGGCGTTTCTTTATGGTACTACACTGCCTTAAATTCACTGCCAGTATTTCACTGGCTCTGTGTGTATGACTCTGTTACTCTGTTCACACATGACTCAGGGATATTATAGTATGCTAATCCAGGTCTGTCCTATGTAGGAAGCAGTTGGCATCAAGCCTGAAATGACCTATGTGCTGGACCTTAAAACACTGCCAGCAGCAGATGTGTTTACATTCTGTGCTCCACATGGCAGACAGCATGACACTTCCCAGCTAGCCAAGCACAGTTTGACCCGGCTTGCAGGGTCGGCTAACCTGGGCCGACTCTTTCCCACAGATGTGAGACAGCCTCTCTGACGCTCTCCTCTCCCTCTTCCTTCCTGTCCCTTCCCCCAGGCCATGTCAGCCCAGGAGGACCTGGAGAAGACCAAGGAGGAGCTGAAGGTAGCCATGACGTCGGTGCCAGTACCGGCGGGCGGCAACAACGAGAGCGAGCATGACGAGCAGGACGAGAACCACGCGGAGGCCAGCGCCGAGCTCTCCAACGAGGGCGTCAGCCACATCGACCTGCGCAGCGAGGAGGAGCGCATCACTGAGGCACAGAAGAACGAGAGAGTCAAGAAGCAGCTGCAGGTGAGGGAAAGAACAGGTCAAGTTCAGAAAAATTCAGAGTTTGGTGCGGTTTTGGATGTGTCTCGACATGATTTACATCATTTTGGTAATGGCGCTATTTATGAAAGTATTTTTGAGAGATGTGAATTCTTGAAAAGGCATGTTTTTGAAACACAAAAGGTAGATAATGTACGGACACATTTGGCTTTGTGTCAGTCAAATGTTTAGTTGTGATATGATGCTGATGTTTAATTTTTCTTGTTCTCTATCTCATATGCGTCCTGTCTCTTTTGTCTTCGCTCCTGTCAAACCTCCTTTCCCCCCTCGATTTCATCATCTCATGCCCTCTGCCCTTCTGTCTCGCTTTCCTCCCGCCTCTACGCTTTCTCCCCTTCCTCCTTTCTCTTCATCGTCGCTCCGCACTCCCCTCTTCCCTCCCTCCTTCCTGCCGTCCACTCTCCCAGGCGCTGAGCTCAGAGTTGGCCGACGCCAGAGATGAAACCAAGAAGACGCAGAACGACGTGCTGCATGCCGAGAACGTCAAGGCGGGCCGAGACAAGTACAAGACGCTGCGCCAGATCCGACAGGGCAACACCAAGCAGCGCATCGACGAGTTTGAGTCCATGTGAGCCCCCCCCCCA
>OMLB01019965.1:8703-26981 GCA_900302555.1 Myripristis jacobus
TTGTATCATTATAAAGGATATTTCTGTCTGCAGTATAGTAGCCAGACTGGGTCCTAACACCCTGGGGCCCTCAAAAGAACAATCTGGTCTGCATCCTGGTTGATGTCTCCCAGTGGACAGATACAGCCTTAGTGATGTTTCCAACTAGGGCTGTGGTCTCCCTCCTAGATTTAGTGTCCTTTGTCTGTCTTTCTAAATGTTCAAAACAGAGTGAGTGAAAAAAGCAGCCTTGAATGAGGCCAGTGTATCCTGGCCTTGGTATTGTTCCCCAAGTTTGGCAAAACGGATCTTGTGACATGCACTCTCCCAGCAAGGGACAGAGCCTCCTTTGTGCTTCCCTTGTCTCATTCTTGTGAAACTTTAACATTATCCAATTGGGTTTTTTTCTGCTCCACAGTTGGGTAATTCCCTAACCTTGAGAAGGGAAAAGCTATATCAAACTGCCACTCAGAGAAAACAAGAATGAGGAGTGATGTAAAGTATGCAGAGAGAGAATGTTAGTAGTAAAGGTTAGTTCAGGGATGATGATGCACCACAGTCACAATGATGACAGAGAAAATCCAGTTACGTATGTGTGAGTATCAGAAAGAGAGAGGGAGAAAAGTGAAGCAAGTAGAAAATAGAAATATTAACAGATTCAAGCAGGAGATGGTGAGCAGATAACATGAGCAGATAGCATGAGTAATCACTCAATGCAAAAAATAAACAAATAAAAAAACAAGTAAAACACTGCACTCAGGCAAAGCCAGAAGTGGAGATTTGAGTTGAACTGAAGAAGCACTCATGAAAAACAGGGAACAGACAGGATGGGAGAACCAACCAGAGAGGGAGTGAGAGCGACGGTGCTCAGACTGAGAAGAGGTCATGCTGGGGATGACACTTCGGACACGAGCCGAGTATTCTGGGCAGAACAGGTGCATGATGGGAGAAAGGATGAGAATGATGATGACAATAATAAAAGGAAAAGGAAAACAAGGAGACAGAAGATGAGGTTCCACCTACAACAGGAACAAAAGATAATTGCTAAATAATTTGCACTTTTACAAGACAACTTTGTACATGATGTCAAGGTAATGACTAAATATCAGGAACACAATTTATTGAGAGAGCATATTGCATCATCACTTAAGTTTGGACTGACATGTGCGTGGTAACTTTTGAATTCCTTGTTAAAAACCAAATCGTAGACAGGTTTGCTTTCAAACTACTCATGGACAGGATCATGTTTCTATATGCACAGAGAAACAAACATTCAAAGATGCAGTTAATTTACCTACGACATATATACTATTTTTTACTCCTCATGGTATTTCACTAGCATTCAGCTTGTTTAGAATGAGCACTTTCTCCACTTGAATCACAGTAAAGTTAAGTGCACTATGTTGTTGATCTAGCAATCGCATTTCTACAGTATATGTTGATGACATTTCTTTCCTCACTACTCTGCAGGATGCCTGATGTGTTTGTCTAAGGACAGTCAACTTCCTGAGCTGGACAGAACTCTTCCTGTTTGAGTCTGTGTGATGGGGGCCTGACGAGGTGTCTGCTGAGATAAGGACAGAACAGAATTTTCCAAAGGAACTGTGTACACTGTGTACACAATACACTGCCATATGCTCACAGATGGCACTTTTAATGGTATATTTCACATGGAGAAATACATGTTGGCATTGCAGTTTCTGTTCTTCAGTCACTGCCAGAGCCACAGTGCATACAAAATAATAAAAGGCCCCAGTGAGAAATAATACCCAGTGTACACAGATTTATTGGGGTCCTAAAGAATGTGTATGGAAGAATAATGTCAAATTAGCATCAGAAATTGGAATTTTTAAGCAAACCAAGGCTAAATGCCAAAGTCATGAAGACTTTAAAACTTCAATAAAATTAGTAGAATGTTAGTCGCCCAGATTCAGTTGTGTCCAAGCCCTTACTGAGGTAATTTGGAGCCTGAGCTTTGTGGACATTGTGGCTGGACTTTGAGATGACAGGACTAACATCAATGCCAGTGCAATCCTTCTACTGTAAGCAAAGTTTAAAAAAAAAAAAAGTAAATATATTTTGAACATAACATTAGGAAATTTGTTAATTTAGTTATACTGGAGCTTACCAGCCACTCGCTGGGCCACCAGGCCTTCTACATTGAACTCTTCATTGGGCTCATTATCTCTTGGCTGAGGAGATGCTGAGGCAGCACTAGGGCTTCTCTGGGGTTCTGGGACCTCTGCAGATGATGACAATGTGCTGGGTGGGTAGGTGTTGATTGGCTTGAGCTGGAGCTGACCAGTGGTAGAAGCTTGTGGAACAGGACTGGTTCCATCTGGTTCAGATATGTAACCCAAAGATCCCTGGACAGGTGCAGGTTCTGGTGTACTAGGCTTCCCAGGTGACATCTGAACAGGTGAGGACTGACGGGGCCGGCTAGACATGGGGCCAGTGGAGTGGATATGAATGGCAGCATCAGCCTGGTAGGAGGGCCTGTTTTGGCTCTGGGAGAAGGACGGCTGGGTGGTTACCACAGTACTGTTCTCCCTCAGAGGGGCGCTCTGGGACTTTGGCACACGGCCTGGTTCCAGGTCCAACATGAGAAGGTTGAGGGTTTCAATAGATTGTTCAATCTCCTGCTGGGAGGCGCTGTGGCGGTGAGGGAACTGTGGGAGGCTGTGGTGACTTGGTATGACTGTTGTGGGAGGAGGTGGGCTAAAGCTGAGGCCCTCAGTTACCGGCTCCTCAGGTACACCGAACCGCTGCCAAACATTGAGACCACGCTGGACAGCATCCCTGCTACTAGTGGTGCGGGTGGGAGCTCGTGGCATGGACTTTAGCTCTGCACCAAATGACTGCGACCGATACAGATTGCCATTTTGGCTGATTGTGAAATTACCCGAGGATGGAGCCGATTCACTTTGCATTAAAGGTTTCTCGGATATGCCAGCTTGCAACTGGACAGCTTCCAGAGGCTTCTCCGTGATGCTGCGCTCTAAATATGGCACATGGTCTTGCCCATTGATGACTGAATCAGACTGGTAGTACAGATCAGCTGGTGTGGCCCGGCCCTCTGTGGAGGAGAATGTCCCCAAACTGTCCACACTGTTTCCCTCTTGACTGACAGGCAGCTCATCATCTAAAATGTCTGTCTCACGGTCAAGGCTGCTGTGCCCATTGACATGGACTTGGGCAGGCACAAGGTGAAGCATTCCTCCAACAGCTGAGGTAGGGGTGGACAGGTAGCCCTGTCGGTGCATGGGCCCCTCCAAGCCACTCAGCAGCTGTTCCAGCTCCTGTTTCTCTTGGGGACTCAGGGGTTGTTGGGCAGCTGGGACCTGGTGATGGGCCAAGGGTGGCTCCTCACCCACGGGGACTTGTGGCTGGCTCACTGTGGATGCCTGAGGAGCTGCTGTCGCTTCATCAGTTCGGTCAGTTTTAATGGAGGCGGTAGAGTTTCCGGAGTCGCTGCTCACAGACAAGGCATGATCAACCGCAGGTAGAACATGGTCAACAGCAGTGGGTGGGAGGCCGTTGGATGTGACTGTCCCTTCAACAGACTCCTTCTTGCGAACTTTGGCGTAGAGGCTGCCGTCCAGAGGTCCTTGTGTATGGATGACTTCTAAAACAGAAAACAGAAGGACAGAGGCTCATTACAACCAGACTACACTAAATACTAGACACAACAGTCATGCTTCAACTTCCAACAACCCAAATATTTGTAGAACGTGTGCCTTTGAGCCACCGTGCTTTGGCTACCAGGACTTAGCTCCTAATGTGCAAAATATAAGTAGACACTTTATCATAGAATTAAGGAAAAAAAAGAGTTAGGAACTGTCTGAGAGAGAAAAAGAGGTATGGAGGAGATAGTAAATCCTCAGAGTGTGGGCAATGCCAAAACAGCTGCAGTTAAATTCAGCACTGGCTCATGTCTACCTATTCTACCAGCTTCAGGAAATGAGCATGGGCTAAGGCATGTGCTGTGGAAAAAACGATGAAATCACCGAAGCCTGCCTTGCACTTTCTCAAGCCAGTGGTACTAATTTGCGCCACCTGAGGAGCACTGGCATTGAAGAATAAAAATCTGTTTTTATTAAGTTTTTGTTTACTGTACATAACAGCGAGTGCTATCTACTGATTTGTTGACTCATAGGTTCTGCTAGGGTACAGTAGACAATGAACTATAGAGGCCCAGCAAAACACACACACACACACACACACACACACACACACACAAAGCCACACCCATGTCCAGTCCAGAGGAAGCGGGGAACCCCAATCAGAAGAATTTAGTCATCACTGGAAAATCAACCTCACTGAGTAAGGAGAGCCTGAAGGCTTTTCCTGGCCTCTCAGAATCAAAGCAAAACAAAAGCCCTATATGCAGAGGGAAACACACTGAAAAGGTTAAAACACTCTAGTACACACACATTTACTCATTCACACACAGACACATATACACACAAATGAGCTCAGTGGCTCCTTTCCCTCCCTTTCTTGTTCTCAAGGTCAATGCACACAACTACACACACACTGATTTACTGTTGTTTACTTGTGATTGAAGGCTGTCACAAAATGTAAGTCCATGCATTAAGGGAGTTAGTTGTCAGACAAAAAGTGCTGCAACTTTTGCTTCTCAAAACAATGTGCATTGAAATAGTAATAAATTTCCAGCACAAAACCAACTCCAGGAAAAAAGACTTCACAATTACTTGGCACCATTTTCGCTCCATCAGTATAAGTGCGCACTCGGGTGATGGTGGAATACATAAGGTGAAGGCCTTATGTATTTCCTGTCACTGACCATCCTCTTTGACAACTTTGGCATCTTGAAGTTGGTTTGAGCAGCGAAATCAAGATGACAAGGAGTAAAAAATTTTGTGTGTGTAGTGCGCATTTCAGCAAGGAGGATTATGTCCCCACACGGCCAAGACAGAGGAAACAACATCTTTTGAATAGCACTGCTGTGCTAGCCCCCAGGTAAGAAAACCAGCTACTAGCTAACAACATGGCTTACTGCCTAGTTAGAAGGTAACCAGCGTTACAGTTTGGCTGAAATGGCTATCAAGAATCGGCTGGTATGATCAGCTTATATTTCAATACTTTGAACTTTGCCCAGGAGACACCTTAAGTAAAAAAAAAAATCTCTTTTCATGCACTGCACTGCCGGGGAGGATTTCATACAACTTCATGTCCAAAAATTCAAAGTATCCCTTTAGGATCAAACTTAGGCCATGTTCCTCCACATTCAATACCACACACATGTAATCAGCAACTGCAGAAAGCATGACTTTAAGTCCTCTCTATCATTTCCACTGTTCTGCTCATTGTATCCTCCCAGAGGATGCAAAATGGAAAAATGTTTTGGTTAACTGAAGTGGCAGTGCAATCTATTTCAGCACAGTGTAACAACTGCATGACAAAGAAATCCAGCAGACTAAAATGAAAATGTCAAGGTAATCCTTTAACAAAACGGATGTCTATTGCACAGCCAAACTCTTACTTGCTTTCTTTGGGTACTAGTGGAGCACAGGAAATTCAGATATGCTCAAGTCAAAAAAACTTTTTTTTTTTTTTTTTTAAAGTTCAAGAAGAACTTTAATGTTATTCATTTAGGGAAATGGAAGCATGTTATTCTACCACTCACTTTGCCTTTGCAGTCTGAAATTCACTTCAGCTGAGCAAAGACAAAAGAACATCTCATCAGATAATTCCTCTTTCCTCTGGCACTGAGGTTCCCATGAAACCTCATAACCCATGATGAGGTATCTCCTGATACCCAGAGATTCTGCAGTGGGGAGTGAAGCTGCACAAAGAAGCAGTGTGTGTATATCCATAACCTAAAGATACCTCCATCTCAGTTTTAGCGACCGAGAAAGTCATGCATGCACTGATTTCATCAAGACTGAACTCCTGTAACTCCTTCTACCTTGGCATTTCTCAGACTTCAAGACAACTTCACAGTCAACTAGGTCCTGGTTATTAACAACGTCCAAAAAACACAAGATGACATCACCCCTATCCTTGTATCCCTTCACTGGCTCCCCATTCATTTCAGAATCAATTTCAAAATCCTGCTAATTGCATTCAAATCTGTCCATGTCCTCGCCTCTCCCTATATTTATGAGTTTCTCACCCTCTAAAACACCACCAGGTCCCTTAGATCCTCCCACTGCGGATTGTTGTTCATCCCCCCGTTTACGTCTAAAAAAGGTTGGAGATAGAGCTTTATCTGTGGTGGCCCCTCAGCTCTGGAACAGCCTGCCAGAGAACATTCGACGGGCCAGGTCTATTGAACTTTTTAAGACACATCTTAAGACCCATTTTTATTCTGTGGCTTTTAATTTTTTTTAACTTCCTCTCCGTTTATCCCTGTTGCCTGTATCTACTACAATGATAGGTGCCATTGGTGCCATTCTCCTTATATATTTTGATTGTTTTATTCTGTTTGTGAAGCACTTTGGTGTAAAACTTGCTTTTGTTCTAAAAGTATTATGTAAATGAAATAAACTTATAACTTGAAACATGGTTAATGTTGGCCTCTGTAATGGATGGCGCATGGTGGGTGTACACAAGCTGTTACTGTGACGTCTCCTTAGTTGGACCAAGGCAACTTGCCAAGAGGATAGTGCGCTGTAGCACTGTACAGTACCATCAGTCTATGGTGGAAAAACACCCAGTGGCTCATTGGCACAGCAGTTCATAGCCTATGTTTTCTGCCAGTATGCCATTAGACCGTTTACTTTGACTGGTATATTGTTGTACTGCTCACAGGAAGAGGAAAGGCGATGCTAGCTTCCACCAGTCGATGATGGCCTGCTGCAGAAGTGCTTGTCATTTGGACAGCGCACCTCTGACATATCGTCACTGCCTGTAGTCTTACGTGCTGAAGTCATCAGTACTGAAGATGTGCATAATGATAATCACAATTAATACATACAACACTCAAAAAAATGATAATAAAACTGACACCAACTATCACATGTTTTGGGGGCTGTTAATGTGAACTCTATATTAAACTTGATGTTGACTCCTTAAAAAAGTTAACTGCTAAGACGGGTGGCTCCAAATAAAGTCATCATTACACATTTATATAGCTCATGAAACTTCTCAAGTATCAACTTTAGGAAATATGCACCCATGCCTCCCTGCATGTGCGTGCTTCAGCGGACACACACACATTTCTAATACATCCACAGACTCATGCTGACAAACATAGACATAAGTCGTGAAAGAGGAGCTCCCCACACTCTCTATTTCAGCACCTTTCTAATCACCTGCCCTGCAGCCAAATGGGACTTGAGCGGCTAGCGATGGATGATAAGTCACACAGCTTGGCTCAATTCACATCCCGAATGCCTCGACTATTAGAACAGCAACACATGCTAGAACACTTGAGTGGGGTTAGCTCAAAGTAACTCAAAGCCTTGTCAGAAGAAATGACAGAAACACCTCTGAAGGAGGAGTGTCCCCTACCTGTGTGTACAGCGCACGGTGGTGTGGTCCCAAACTAAGCTGGGAAAAGCCCTGCAGCGGAGCCCCTAGGGTGGAACATTAGGGATTACAGCAGGGGTGGGGGGAGCTGGCTTTGGCTGGGAGGACTCTACAGCTCCTTCTCCTCCTCCCTCTGCTGAATGGCTGGCTGTCTGGCTGGATCGAGAGAGCCACTGCTGTTGCTGGCTGCTCAGCGGCTCACACTAGTCTAAGTCTGCCACTGCTGTGTGTGTGTGTGTGTGTGTGTATGTGGGAGGTCCATCACTACAGCCTATTTGAGTGAGTGTCTATGTGAGGTGGGGGTTGTGGGGGCACTGAACACCAAAGTACAGCGTTTGACAGAATGACATCAGAACCATTCACTTAGGCTCTCTCACATGCCTGTTTCTGTGGTGTACAGTTTGTTACAGGCCTCCATTTTATAGATTAAATCTTTTTTAGATTAAGTCTTCTAAAACGCTCCTCTCTTTTCAATGGCAACCCTCATCTGCAAAACTCGTCCGTTATTTCAGACTTGCTCATGCAATAATCGGCGAGAGTGAACAAGAGTGCTGAAAAACAGATATTCTCAGTTCTCTTAAATAAATGCTTACACAACATAGAAGTAGCCCCTTTCCATGCACACATGCACATGCACACACGCCCCTCCTTAAGGAGACTTATGTCGAAAAACACCCGTGTAATGGAAAGAGCGACTTCGTCCAATAACATTTAACGAGCTCTCTCCAAGCTAGGAAGCAGAGCGAAAAACCCCACCCTGCTGCAGACAGATGGAGAAAACAGAAAAGTTTAGCGAGTGGCAAAGAGGAATAAGATGCTGTCTGATCAAGCAGAGCGATAAAGTTTAGAAGGTATAAAGCACAGGCAACACATTAAAGTGCAAGGTTATCTGCAAGCCCACAACAGTTGAATTCTCTTCCTCATGACGGCATAAGGAGCGATAAAAAAGCCTCATGGCATTCGTAATCACTTTTCTCCCCCCGCAGTTTCAGAGCTCTTCTGTCTATGGTGCAGTTCATATCACCTAGCCATCTGTACACATTAGCATACCAAACAGTTGCCTTACTATTCCACCACACCGCCAGAACAATTGACAACCAACGTCATTCTCGTGCTGATAACAATAAACATATGACTACAGCGCAAGTAACGGACACAGGGCTTTATGTTTTCATTTCAAAGAGGATCAAGATTGGAGGCAGCATGATAAAGCCCCACATTCTGATATTATTCTCCCTCATTTGACTCCCAGATTGTCACACCTACTCTCTTTTGTATCGTCTCTCGTGCTGTTCCTGTCCACCCTGCCCCTACACATCTTTCCCCTGGCCTCTCCTTCGATTCATACCCAGTCAGTAATGATGACAGTGGTTCTGCACTCAGATCAAATGAATGTCCGATTTAGTCAGCCCTCCCTAACTAGCTCATGTTTTCACTTTAGAGGTGATGTGACTGATGTGCAATCAACAGAAACCCAATTTGTACTACAGGAAACCTAATCTGCCACTTTACACTCAGAGGCTTTTTCTAGTAGACGGTCTATTTATGTCGAGGCTGCTCCTGTGTGTGATGCTATGTCCTTTCCTGCTTTCATGTGCGTGTACTGAACACATTTAAGTCCCTGGAAATAGCCTTTCGACAGCGATCGTTCATGTGATGCAGTCTGCGGACATCTGTTGTGCTATGTAGTGTGTGTCATCTGTGCTGGTGTGTTTTGACTTTCTCTCCAGGAGGTAAATACTTGCTCTGTGATCCCAAGCACATTAATCAGAGGGAGATGACTGCGTTCCTGACCTCATCGCCTTAACTAATTACCCAACAGGGGGAGAGAATGGAGCAGGTCTACTCTGTCTCGCATAAACTGAGTGTCGCCACATTCTCCCTGCCAGCGCAGAGACTCAACAAGTAAAACGAGCTGCATTTATTCAAATATTTAAGCACTTACAGCAAAATATGTTTGGCACTAAGTACCCCAGAGAGCAGCAACGAGCATTTATAGAGATAAAATCAACAGAGAACAAGCACATCGTGTTCATGTGATATGAGGCCTCAACATGTGTGTGTGTGTGTGTGTGTGTGTGTGTGTGTGTGTGTGTGTGTGTGTGTGTGTGTGAGGGCATGTGTGCATTTATGTCTACGTATTCGCAGTCAAACCCCAACTGAGTTCACAGGAAAAGACATTACGTAAATAGTGGATGAAAAGTAGAATACAAACGCCTGAAGTCTACAAAGCACATTATTGTAGTATTCGAGGCACCGTTGGTGGATAGAAGGTGCTGCCAGATATTTTGAGGTTCTGTAGGCCAGATGGACCAACTGTGTGACCCCCCCCTGACCCTTGAACTTTGAACTGTAACCCCGTGGCAATAGATCCCATTTACAGAGAAAATAGCCTGTACTGCCACCCCAGTTAGCATGGGGAAACATATCGTGCGTGTGTGTGTGTGTGTGCGCGCGCGTGCAAATGAGCATGTACACTGGGATTCTAAAACAGTGGGGGGTCTATGTCTACTGGCCGCAAGTGTGACATTCATAAAAAACAATGATTAAACTTTTTCTTAGTATGTGCCCTCAGGCCTCAACCACTACAACCACTAATAGCCTGATGAGAATACAGCACTAAGTGCATTTGCATTCAAGAGTCCCGAGAGAATGGAGAGCGTCAGAAGCTGTGGTTAGAGTATATTCTAACAGTGTGTAAGTATAGCCTGGTGCTCTATTTGGTCACAGTTAATGGCTTAACTATTGATTTGGCAACAAAGTGTGCGTGTATGTGAGAACTCAAGGACAGTTACTAAATTAGGGCCATGAACTGGTAACACTGTATATAGCCTTGTAAATGATCTGTAGTAGATGCCCTTACGTCTTCTGAGTTAATCAGTACATTGGATTAATTTAAGTGGTGAAGATTAAAAGCAGAGTGATGAAGTGTATATGATAAATATGGCCATGAAAGTACAGCTGTCATGTCCACAATGGCTTACTGAGAGAGCCATAGTCTTGATGCACTCCAGCATGCATAAACAATAATAAAAATTAATTATAATCTAATTATAAGGTAAAACAAGTTAACAGTGACCATGACATCCCCCAATTTGGTGTAAATTACCCTGGGTGTATTATTATTATTATTATTATTATTATTATTATCGTTATTATCGTTATTATTATATTATTATTACCATCATCATCATCATCATCATTTATTTATTTTTCCCATTAATTAATTCGTTAATTTTTATGTGTGTTGAATGGTGTCTGAGACACTGCTGCTTGACGCTTTGGGACTTCTTGTTGGTGGGTCAGTGAGTTTGATTTTGTAGAAGTTGAATATCAATGTAAAAATGCATTAGTCCCCAAAGGTTCATCAAATTTGACCCAGCAGTGATCAAGATATTGAGCCTGAAGCTTTGGCCTGGTGGTGGTGCTATGGCGGCCCAATCAAGTTTCTCAGAAAACAGGCCAGGCAGAGGTTCAAGAATCGAACCTAAGGAGCCCAATACCTAATCTAATTAATTTTTTATGAATCCAGGGCAGGGAGTTCAAGTCAGAATGTGGATTGGTCTTCTAAACACTGTTGTGAGCAAAGAATTTGCTTTCTGCTGCAAAAGCAGGCCAGGGAACATCGTTCAGCAAAGTTCAGCAATTGCCAACATCCATAGTCCCAAAACACTAAGTCAAATGTAAGTACAGGAACCTCTTCTCGTTTAATGAACACTCTCCCTGCAGGTCATTAAATATACATAAATGGTGACCCTGAATCAATGACTATGAGAGTGCAAAGTTGCTGGGATAGAGGGAAAGGATGTAAGTCATAATGGCTGTGATTTGGAACAGGTAGGAGAAAGATATTAGTCTCCCTGATGCAAATTGCTCAAACTTTGATATCACAATGTAACGCAACTGTTATTCCAAAAATACACCTTGAATGTTGAAAATGTGTGTAGATCAAGCCAATGTGATATATGTATCTGTAAAATAATGTAATTAACAGAAAGCACGGTTCCAAAAGATGTTTGTTTTGCCTACTGTATTTTCTGCTTATTATCTGGTCCAGTATTGGTTACTTAAAACAGTTACAATATTAGACTGACATACACAACTTATTCAAATGCAAATACGGCACATTCATTACACACACACACACATTCCACTGCACCTCATCCTGCATAGTCCCTCCTTGCAGAGCATTATGTTTCACTCTGGATGACGTTTGTCTCAGGAAAAGCAATCAAGGGCATTTAGTGGCAGTGTTGCATAGGGGAAAATCTTGAGGGCCAAAGGAGAACAGCGTTTGATGGGCTGGCTGGAGCTATCTTGGGTCTGGAGGTGAGGAGAAGCTTTGACAGCCTAACTGAGGCGAGCTAGGGTCTGCAGAAACCACAAGGAGTGAGAGCAGCTGCCAATCATACCACATAATTCTGTTGTGAACGTTGATAGTTACTGGAAGTCCGCCTCAAAGCGTCATCTCCCATTCCAATCGTTATCCTCCTAAATGCTTTCTTTCTTTCTTCTCACCAGAGTCGTTGTCATATACAAGTCCAGCCCATTCTCATTCCCAGGTGGTCAAACACCGCAGCTTGGTCACAGCCCAACTCGCATCTGATACTGACACTAAAGGCACCCATTAGAGGTGAAAGGCACCCATTGGCGTCAGTATGATAACAGGGGAAGGTGATGTATTATGAAGAGTGAGAAAGTCTGGGTGCATGGTGGGTGTGAAAGCCAGAGGACCTTTACCCATGAGACCTGACTTTGATTCCCGCTTCCAGCAAGACTTTTTGTGTGTGACCGAGACCGTGTCCAGTTTCTGTTTTGTTGCCAAAACCTAACCTTTCCCTAACCTTAACCAAGTGGTTTTGTTGCCTAAAACTAACCATGTGACACTGATAGCTTGATGTGTTTCATCCTGACTTCAACTCACCACATTTACCAAAACAACCTCATCCACACTTCATCTGAGTCCTATATTGATTGGTGAAGGTACATTAAGCAAAGTGGCCTTGTAGCCAGTGTAAGCTCTCTTGATGTTATTGACAGTGCGACGGCAGCAGTGCTTTATCAAACAGTGATTTCTGGTGAAGGGAACAAGATAAGACTTTGACAAAGACCAGAAAAGACCAGCGCATGAATAGAGCTCTTTTTAGGAGGAAGATAAGAACAAGGAAGCAGAGGCAAGCATTCCCCAAGGAGCCAAAAACATGTGTGTGTGTGTATGTGTGTGTTTGTGTGTGTGTTTGTGTGCATGTGTCTCAACACATGCAAGCATGCAAGAACCCAGTCCCTTTCCCTTGTAAAAGTCATTGCCCGTGTCCGTCCACCCTTTGGCTCAGAAAGGGTCCATGCAGTTAGCTAAGTGACCCATGTAGAAAGATGCCCTGGGCCAGTAACACACCCCAGAACAAGACAGTGGTGCCTAATAAATAAAGTGCAACTCCTTGGTAGTATCCTTCTTGTTACTCTTCCTTGCACAGCAAAGCAGAGGAAAAAAGAGCAAAGGAGAAAGACATGGATCAAGAAACCGGCAGAAAGTAGCAGAGTGCAAAAGAGGGGAAAGGAGAGACAGTAGGAGTGTGTAAGTGTGTAAGAGATGGGTAGAAAGAGAGCGAGACAGAGAAAGACTGTCTGGAGAACAGCTGGAATAGAGCTATATCCGTGATGAAGTCACAGACCACTCATTCATTCCCCCGCATTAGGATCAGCATGTAACAACCACTCTTTCTCACAGGCTTCGCAATGTCCAGTAAAAGAAATACTCACTCTATAAAACAAAATCATATCTTACCATACCATTTAACTGTCGTGAGGGAAATGCAAGTTTTGCATGACCACAATGGACAATAAAAAAGTATCATGCACAGCAGATCACAATATGCAACACATTTACAAGATATCAGTGTTCACTGTTAAATTATTAGTCTGGTCATTTGGGTTATACACATGGATACACATTAACAAATGCAAAACCAACTCTGTACTTCAGACCAAACTGCTGTCAGTAGTCTATTGTTATGGATGAACCAGTAATAAGCTGTTTGTCTCTCCCTGTTACCAATTCTACTAGATTAGAAAACTCAAACAGCACTGCAAATAATTCTTAAAAAGCTGAAAAAACATCTATCTGAGATACAGTTATATGTGGTGTGGCAGAGACTATTCAACTTGCTGCCGAATGGAAACTCCTGTCCCTCTGTCCCCACAGCCAGAATCCAAATGAGGACACTCCAAAACACAAGGCACTTGTTCTCTCTTTGTGTCCAATGCAGTCCTTCCTAGACGGCCATTATTTTTCTGTCTTGGCTGTTACGCAATGTGAGCTGTGCGAAGTTTGGAGTCAAAGCACTGTAATCCGCCCAAAGCCTCTGACCAGACTGAGGGATTGATAGCATGGAAGCCTGTTTCCAACACAAAGGGCCAGACGTTTCACCTCAGCATCTCCTGGGAGAAACATCATGTCTTGATAATGTCCATGTTTCGATGAGATCACACGGAGGAAGTAGGCTTTTAGCATCAGGGGATGGTTGTCAGTGTCAGCTGGGAAGTGTGAGATGCAAGAATGTCCAGGCCAGTGAGTATCAAGACAGGCGAACAGCTGCTGGTGAGAACCTGATGCAGGCACTCTGATCAATTCACACGGACTTGCAGAAGTAAAACTCACGCCCATTATACCATGAAACATCTCATCTGGAGCTCTATGACTAACATGCATCCTGTTAGCGATGCCAAAGCCTTCAGAACATGAAGGGACAGTGGGGTAGGACAATCATTAGGGACATGGCCCTTCAACCAGAACATCAACATTCACACTGTAGTTTTGCCGTCTAGCCACCACAAAATGCTTCATAAACTGGGATTATACAGCATGAGCAACTGCGATGTGTTTCCAATTTGGGGAAAATGATATAACAATGCATTCATTTAGTAATGGTTAAAGTGTCCTTACTACTCACCTGTTTCTTAGACTATTCTCTGGCCAAGCAGCCATTTGAATCTCATATGAAGAAACAGGAATTATCCTGCTGAGAAGATCCACAGACAGTCTAGGCAATGATATCATTCTGTTGCATCAACTTCTAACTCGACCAAGATTATGTAACCACCCCCCACCCCTGTCTACAGCCCAACAGACAACACAAATACACACAGACATAAATTTGACTTGACTCATTCAAACCCCCTCTTTAGCCAAAGAATGTGGTGACAAATAGTTTTTGCCCCAGAGGGCAGATATGGTCAGCTCTTCCTAATAAGTCAAGGCTCAAGGGCTGGCAACACAGACATCGCCTCTGACTAATGTGGATGGGAGCTGAGAACAAGCTTTTATCTCCTGGAGAGTAAGTCAAAACACAACACACAGACACACACACACACACACCACCGCACACACACACACACACACACACACACACACACACACACCTGAGCTTCCACTTCTCAGGAAAGTTAAGTCCTTGTTCAACCTTGGATAAACTGTAACTTAATGACATCAGAAAATAAGCTCACATAAAAAAAAAATCCAGGTCACTTCACCAAACTTGTTTTGGATGGAGGTGGAGGTGGTTCTAGAAAATTGCTACAGTGTCTCTTGGCAGAACCTCAAAAACCTCTTTTCAATTGTCCAGGGGTTTAGAGTTCATTCATGTACAGAGCAGCCACTTGAAGTGAAAAAATGCAGACAACCAAAATGCATTATGTCTCAAGATCAACAGAGCTATTTGATGCAAGCAGAAATATAAGATTAAACTTCAAACAATAACTCGTTTGAGGGCCTGGTTAATAACAGACAATCTGATCTGTCAATAAGTAATTGAAAACATTACCAGATCCAGTGAAAATAAGGTTCCTGGTTCACTGCAAACCTCAAATCGCAGTATTTACAGTATTTAGCACACTACTCACATGCTGAACTTGTGAAACACATCAGCTGCTCAATTTGTGACAACTTTTCTCTCCGGCGTTACAAGGAGCTGAAGACCAACTCGACAACTTCACAGCCAAACTCTTTTCACAGCGCCGTCGGTCAAAATATCTAACTCAGCTTGAAAAACACATCAGCTGCTTAATTGGTGCCAAACTCTTTCCTCTGTCCAGTTACGCACAGAGGAGCTGGACACGAATTCAACCTGTAACTCTTAGGCTGTCTGTCTGTGATGAGCGGTAGCTTGCACAAACCCACGCTGACATTCTCTGTCACTCCTCCTCCTGCGACTGTGTGCACAAAACAGTTTTACAGTTGAGTGGAGGAGTCTGCTTTTAACTCCTCCGACTCCTCAGAGAGGGAGAGAGAGTCAGGGGGAGAGCAGCTGTCTTAGAAACTGCACAGGATTTGCTGGGGAGATACTGAAGGAGTATGACAGGAAAATTTAGAACTGAAGGGGCTTATGTTTGGACCAAAGGATCAGGAACAATCCTGATAGAGTCAGAGTAGAAATTTGATTTAGAATTGTAATGCATGTTAGAAAGGATTTTTTTTGTTTGTTTGTTGTTTTTTGAGTAGCCAAATCCTGACGTGTATGAAGAGGTTCTGCACAAAAATAAAGAATCACACAGCATAGTTTTCAACTGAGTGTAAAAATCAACACTCTGTGAGTGTTTATGCAAGTTCACAACCATAAGAGTTAATTTAAAACTTTTGATAGCTTTGAACAGCCGCCCAGGAGCCTTAGCAGCCCAGTGAGAGAGGAGACAAGTCTCCAGTCAATACTTGTCGACTCCAAATAATATTAATGAAAACTAAACAAAATATTAACACTGGAAAAGTTGCCATGGAGGGATCGAATACAAGGATGATTGATTTTTGATTGAAGATCTAAGACAGTACTGTGAAGTCTCTCTCTCTTCCTCTCTCTCTCTCTTCCTCTTTCTCTCTCTCTCTCTCTCTCTCTCTCTCTCTCTTTCTCTCTCTCTCTCTCTCTCTCTCATCCCAAATATTCCAGAAATGTGGTGGGTTTGCCAGCTGAGTCAATCAGCGGAGACTGGTTCGTAAACAACGCCACAAGGAGCCGTCACTTCTCAAATGAAAATCAATATCCACGGGCCAAAATACAACCCATCCATTGCAAGTTTCAGCTTTCAAACCTCCTCAAAGGACCTGTTCCTCACACAGTGGATTCTGTATGTTAGACAGTAGTTTGCCTATATGTTGCTTGCTTTTTAACTTGGCATGCAACAGGAATCTTCTGCTTACATCCATGATCGTTTTCAGAGTCAGCGTTTCCATATAACAGCCCATCACATGAGCCATGAAGTCATGCATTTTTAGTTTGAGTGGCACAAGTTGGCATGGATGCAGTGTTAGTGCCATGGACCACCATGGATTGAGCTTCCCAGATAAAAAAGCTAGAATCCAGAGACTATGTGGCCGAAGGATCTCGATTTGGTGACTTCAAATATTTGGGGCAGAAAAAAGGTGAAAGAGAACAACAGCTCAAATGGTAGCAGTAAGCACTGACTTCACCAGTTAATGTATATTTGTGAGAAGCGGCATTCTCTGAGAACCAAGTGCATATGATCAGCAAAATAATGCTCAGGTAAAATCAACACATAACCACATGAGATACCATTTTTTTCTATTAGCTTCTAAAATATTGCTGGCCCAAGTTCTGCTGTTGTGACCTTTTCATTGTTTTTTGTTTGTATTTACAAGGTGTCCAATTGGCAGGGCAAGCATGTTAAAATTGACCCACAATGCCTATAGCTGTTTTTATCAAATGATCACTATGAAACCTCAGTCTTGTGAAATCAACAACCCACACAGACAGCAGTTGCCCAATGTTGTTCCAATAGAACTCAGGCCCTATAATTTTAACCTTTACGCAACGCCTTGATAAGCTAAGAGGGCAAGAAACTTGATGTGAGTAGCCTCGCAGTTCCTTGACAACTGTGACTCTGACGAGCTGCAAGCCAAAGCCCAACAAACTTTTTTTGTTTCTAACTACAACTGTGAAGACATAAATCTTCTCTTGTTTTCCTCCTGGCTGTAAAAAGCCACTTCGTTGGAGGAGCTAATTGCCTTTTCAGCACTGACTAACGAGTGTGGAACCAGGGGAGAACACTTTTAATTACAGTGGAAATGCAAACACTCCAGTTTCCTGGAAACCCATTCTCTCTTGCCATCACTGCAAACACACACTCTCTCGCTCTTTGAGATGGAGCTCTCTCCAACTGTTTCTTTAAGTGCCAGCACCCACAATCATAGTCCCAATCGCAGGCTGAGCTCATTTGAAATGCAGTGTGTATCAGCCCTAAAGTGTTGGCTGAGTGAAGTCATAGATTTTGGCACAGTGGCTACTATAGGATGTGTTTGAAGTCTTATCGACCTCCCCACAGCTCAAGTAGCTGAATAAGAGTGTGTGATTGTGTGTGTTTGTGTCCATGTGTGAAGGAGAGAGCGAGTGTGTGTGCACGCATGTTTGTGCACAGGGGTTTGCATATGTTAATCTTGCATTTTGACTATGTCAAAACTTGTGTGCATGGGCATGCATGATTGTGTACGTGCGTGTGTGTGTGTGTGTGTGTGTGTGTGTGTGTGTGTGTGTGTGTGTGTGTGTGTGTGTGTGTGTGTGCATGCTGTGCTGTAAGTGGGAACAGTTTGCTGTATAATTCACCAACACACCGAGCTTTTTTTTCCCCCCGCAGATATTATGAATGACCGACACTTTGAAGCAGATCAGGAACGTTAATGATTTATTTACAGGCGTCCCCATGTAAAAAGCCAAGTGACCCAAAAATGTAATGAGATCATTATATAAAAAGAGCCAGCCTGACCCATATCTGTATAAAAAGATAGAGTTAATCTCAGT
>OMLB01019972.1:4922-25009 GCA_900302555.1 Myripristis jacobus
GAGCGCCACTCTGAGCAGAGGCTGATGTGTTCGTGGGCAGGGGCCGTCCCACAGCTTGTAACGTGTGCACACAGCATGGGAAGGAGATCCAAATGGCAATGCTGTGGTCAACGCCCTGCCCATTCATCAAAATTACCTGATGGACAGGTCTGGGTCTTTATCCAGGTCTGTGTGTAACTCTTGGACACAGGACCTGCGAGTGAGAGACCTCCTGAACCATAATGTAGACTCAAATTGCTTTCCTTATTGCAATTTTATGCAAAGCTTTTTTTTTTTGCCATTTCTTCTGTTAAACTGATCCAACCTCAATGAAATTTTGCACACGGTATATATTGACTTCCAAGCTCAAGGCTATAGAGAATGTGAAGATGATGTCACGTCCTCGGTTTGTTTCTTACCCGTCACCTAGCAGTTGTCACTATCATGGAAAGAAAATAAGTTAAAGGCTTACATATGATCAAGAGGGGAAGAAATGGATAAAGGAAAGGGAAATGAAAAAGAACGCTACCGGGGGAAAACTACATTTCAGTGTGACACAAAAATATATAGAGAAATTGCAGGTGATAAATGATAAAGATCCTTATGAGTTAGCAGCGCAGGACTGGATTATGAACCTCAACCACCGTTCACATATCCAGACGTTGGAGGCAGCGTGCATTCCTGGTTTGATTCTCAGCTCCTCCAGAGTGTGTCAAAGTGTCCTTGAGCAAGACACTGAACCCCTCACCGCTCCTGATGGAGAGCTTGGCACCTTGCATGGCAGCCCCTGCCATCAGTGTGTGAATGAACCAGAGAACAGACTTTGTTTGACTCTTTTTTGAATGTTATGGATTTTCCTCTGACAGCCACCACCATGCCATCCGGCGTCTTTTTGGTAGCTCCTTGGTATTTTGTTATCAATTTTTTTTCCCCAGCCCGATGATGCGATCTGCTGTGGCAGTCTTTCATGCAGCAGCACTGCCCCACTGTGTCAATTCTGACCGTTTTCAGCCAAACAAAATGGGAAGGATAACAGTGATGGGGTTTGTTGACATACGCGACCCTCGGAAGATGGGAGATGGATAGCTGCAGGATGCTCAGCAAAATGTTGGACAGCTGAGACACAGAATCACAGTGATTTATAATGATGTCTCCGTTTTTTATTCTGACTGTCAAATTGTTTGACCATTTGTAGTATTCATTCTAGCTGTGGCATTGTTAATATTATAGTTTTATGAAACAGTTTAAGTATTAATATCCATATACATTACCAGAGGTTACCTTTTCTGTCAGTGAAATTCAGTTTTAAGGAAGCATAGTTTTACTGTTTGTATGTTAAATAACTCCCGTTCGAGTTGTTTTGCGCTGGCACCGTGTCTTTTTGGCCCTCTCTCTGATGTTACTTTTCTGCTTGGTTTCAAAGCTTTCATCATCATCTCTGTTGCTCTTAATGGAAGCCAAGTTTCCCTCCGACACTGGAACTCCCTCTGCTTCTTCAAATCTAATAAGTCCATCTTGACCTAAATCTCACCCGTTCACTAATTAGTGCCTCAGCTTTTATGTTCAGTAGGCTTTACATGAATATTTTTGTGTACATACACACATACCTACGCTTGGAAGTTACTTCCCCAGTGGTGTGACAGTTGAGGATACACACAGTCTGTCGGTGTGTCTTGCATTCATAACCAGCGCTCTGTCATGGTTCAATTCTTTCATTGTGAATTGAAAATAGTTAATTGACAAACACAAGGCATCATTAAACCTGTTTACATCTTGGGACCCTAAATCCCACTTTGTGATTGTTGCAAACCCCACTTGTGGGATTTTGTTGTTAAATCTCCAAACTCAAAAGCCCTTTATTATGCAGTAATGGTACTCAAATTAAGATCAAAATGATTTCACCTCTGTCTCTTCTATTAAAAAATAAGTATTTAGGCATATTTGCCTCTCTAAAAACCTAGGGCCCAAATTCACATTTTGAGTGTCACTTTACATAATACGCTGTACACAGTTAGCACTATAATTAAACTAATATTTTCGCACACTGAAAACAAAAATGCAAGCAAGCAAAGGTATTTAAGTAACAACAATCATAAAACTTATAATGGAGTCTATATGTACATGGAAAGACTGGAAGAAAGTTTGAAGATATAGTGACTGCAGCATAACATCCAGCAGAGGAACAATGGTTTAACATGGTTATGAGATGGTTATACATTAAATAGGTGAGTCTGAAGACCATTTTTTTAAAAATTAAAGCCGTTTATAAAATTTAAGAACACGTGAGTCCCTAACCTGCCCAAACAGGCTATCTCAAAAAGCACAGCTCTGTAGGAGAAGGCCAGCTGAGGCTAATTTATTTAATTTTTAATCTTTGAATGGCTAATGGATCAGTATTACGCGTCCTTTGAGTACAATCAAGCCAGCAGCCGTGTAGTCATTTATATATGCATGTGCAAGGCAATTGTGTGATTTATAGATGAGGATGTACTGCAGTCTGTACACTGTTTTGCAGGAAACCAGTATAGAGATTTTAAGATTCAATTTGGTGTCAAATTTCTTTGTTTTTGTCAGGAGGAGGCCAATGTAGCCACAAGTGGAAATCCCAAGGTGGGACAGGGGGGACGTGTGGCCTCAAATCCTGGGAAAAGGGATAGTTGTCCCGCGCAAAAAAAATCATTGGAAACAAAACTATATAATTAAGTAATATGATAACTATGTAGTAAAGCCAGAAAAATAACAACAAAAATACAGGTACCAAAAATAAAAAATACCAGATTTATTTTTCAACGGGGTTAAGAAACTTCTTTACGTTCCAACCAAAAACTCTTAGTCCCTCCTCTCTGCCTGCAGGTGATCAGTGAAATCACCTGGTGGAGTTTTTGGTTGAAACATAAACCCACAGACTCTCAGTCCTTCATGGCACACGGTTGCCTGCCTCTGCTCTGTGCCATCCACACAAAAAATAAAGTTCACTGTGATTTTTACTTGGTTTTCCATAGGCAGCTATATTCTGCTGCTAGCGTCCATATGGTCCTGTTTTTCTCACCCCTTCCCGTCCTCCATACTGTCTGCAGCCCGGCCTCTGATGCAAGATGACCGGACACACATCCAGCACGGTCAAGGCCAAGGGTGGCATTCTGTCTCTGTGGACGGCAGTGAAGAAAAAAATAAATACATAAATGTACAGGAATTTGATGTGAGCTGGGTAGTAAACCATAATTTTACAACAATCATGAACAGACTGTAATGGCATATGCAGCGCTTGTATAGCCCAATACCATAATGAAACTACCGGAGCAGCTGTAGGTTTGAATGGAGTGACAGGACAAAAACAGACCACAGACCATGTTTGATGCAAAAGCCAGTTTACTGAAAAAGTAAAACACTATATATAATAGCTGTTCAAAATCATAATTATCCTGCAAGTACCAAAAGATAAGTAAAACCTACTTTTATCTATTTCAGGCTCTCTTTTGAACCAAACAGTTTGGATGATATTAAATGAGACCAGGCTTTAAATAAGTATCCTTCCTTAAGTTAACAGGCTATTCCTGTTTGGGTTTGTTTTCTTCACCCATTTTCAAGCAATTTGCTTTGTTACAAATGTCAGATGTTTACTTCTGATAATGAAAATGTTGTTTAATTATAGAGATTGGTTTTCATACCAGAATACTCTGTTTTGTAGATGGTAGCAGTAATAATTCTATAGTTACTTCACGGAAATAGGTTATAAGTATATTCCTGTTTTCTTACTGGCTGTGAAAGGATTGTCATGATGTAATTTTATTCATAACTTTGGAAAGAAAAGCAATAAGACAAAAAAATATTGTAAAGATTATGTTAAAATGTTACATAGTTTGCATTTTTACACAGTGACAGCGAAACATCAGAGATCTGCTCCTTCAGGGAAACTGTGTCTCAGGCAGATTTAAGTTTTGGTTGAGTTATTAGGTGTTGCTTCTTCACTATTACCGCAAATAACCTGCATGCCATCTGTGTGTGTGTGTGTATGTGTGTGTGTGTGTGTGTGTGCATATTTGCATTGGTGCCCCCCCTAAAAATTGCTAATGGGAAATTTTTCTGTCTCTTGTCCCTCCTACAAGGTACTGGAAGACCCGCCCTTGATTGAACCAATTACTGACCAAACATGATTCACTGACAGTAAAAGATTTAAGTATATCAGTAAAATCTTTTTGCATTAATGACGAATCAGCTTTTCTGAGTTGTGGAATGGTGTTTTCCAGGAACTGTCTATAATGGAGGAGGCAGTTTCGGAAATTATTTTGATGTGTTTTCGGAGAAACGCGTCAGCATCAAGAAAAACCCCAAAGCCTTTTCCATGGCTGCTGCTGCGTGCAACATCATAGCCACGGTGTTTTTTTGGTCCTAAAACCATGCCCTCGCTCTTACTGGCATTCAAAAATAACAATAACAACATTAATCTCTAAAGCTTTAACCTCATGCTTTATGGCAGGAGAGTCTCTTTATGAGTCATATATATTTAAGCAGCATGAAAGTGAAAATCTGCTCTGTAATTACAAACTCTGTTACCAGGAGGAGCCATGTATAGTCTGAAGCACTGACTCTGTGTTCTGTTATTTAGTTGGGCCAAATATATTCATCTCAGATTGCTCGGGATAAGAGCGTCAGCTGAAATAAACGCCTAAAATGTGAATTTAAAAGGATTTGGATAGATACGATCTAAAATGAGAAAAAGTTGAGGCACACAAGCCATCATTATTCTGAAGTCTATTCAGAGGATTTCCATGGTTAACATTTCCAGAAGGCATCTCTGATAACGCAGCGTTTGATGCTCTTGAACACACACAGCGAGGTGTGAGGTAAAGGTGCCAGTCCCGTCCTCGTGGCGCTCATTCGTCACTGATCCATGGATTTTTTTTTTTTTAAATCAGATTGTCAAATCATTTTGCTTCGCAGAATTACGGTTACCACTGATTAAGGTTAAAAATAAATGCCTAACTAAATAATTAAAAAACAAAAACAAACGTGTGATGGGGACCAGGTGCAACCCTGGGACCTCATGTTCCCCACGCACTGAAGCGAGCTCTCCCAGAGTCACTGAGGTATTCACATTGCAGGTTTTAAGTTCATCATTACAGCCTTATTTCACTTGGTATTTCCCCCGAAACACTGTTTTGCGAGCAAGCCTGACCTTATGAAACTTTGTGAAATGATCTTGAGAGCATCTTAAAATATGGATATGTGCTCCATGTAAACACGTCTGCGTACCACAGAAGGCTGACATGAAAGAGGCGTGATTAGAAACACTGAGACAGTGAAATGAGGTCAGAGCGATTTGCCCACAACACTGATAACTTGGGTTCAGTTCCCCAACTCATACCAAACAGATATCCACTGTGAGAGATATTTTAACTTTAGCTGATTTTTTTTTCTTATTTAACCATGAGCAAAGCCTTTCCCTGATCATAAACAAATTGTTTTGGTTTCCTCTACATAATCCTAACCTAAACCCCAACCGTCAATAAAACCGCTTTAGTTGCCTAACTCTTTTTTATGTAGTGAGCACGAAATCTAAAACTCAGGCTTCGTGCTCAGATGCACCAAAACAACTATTATTTTTAGGGCTTTGTTGATTTAGTCCATATCAGGATTTCATCATTAACTGGAATCACAGGAATTCACTGAAATCAGTGCTTGTTGAATGGCTTGTGAGTTAATCTTTTATCCTTTTTCTGCTCATATCTATATATCTCTATATCTCTATCTCTATATCTATATCTATATCTATATCTATCTATATCTATCTATATATATCGTGTCTAAGGATATGTCCTGATTACAACAAGGAAAAGAAGCATATTTTCAGAAGATGAAAGTGTGGACCTGTCAGATGTACCAGCATGTGCAAACCAAAGGGATATACATTTTATGAATACTGATTGTTTTGTAAATAGTAATATGCCCTTGTTGCCTTTATCATTGCTATTGTTTTTGCATATTGAAGTGCCTCTCTAACAAAAAAACAAAGGAAGCGTCTCAAAGGGTTTTCTCCCTATGGCAATCAGCTGCACACAAATTTAGGACAGCACGGTTACCATTTGTATTTTGAGGTCAAAAAAAGTGGGAAACAAAAGAGCTAAAAAGTATACTTAAGAAGTAAAAATGAAAAAGGAACATGCATCCAGGCACAGTTTGGTGCCAAAGCAAATGGAAGAAAAGAGTCCAGGGACTGCTGCAAACAGTGCCTATAAGTTTGGCACGATGCTGAGAGAAGACAGGTCTACAGTTTACCTCAAACAATCTATACTGACGCAGGATGTGATTTCGAAAGCAAGATGGTCTGAAAAATCCTTCTCCTGCTGAGGACTGAAAAATCAGAACCATATTTTATCAACTACAGGAAGAACCCCAACCTGGAAGATTTAATCACACACTGCTATACTTGTTGGGAGCCCTGGATGCCGACCAGAAATCCAAGAGTCAGTACAAATCTCACCTTGTAAAAACATACAGGTACATAAGAAATAAGATCACGGTGACTCACCCTTTCTCTTTTCTTTGGCTGAGTTGCCAGGCTTCTTAGATTTGCTCACCACTAGACTTGGGGATTTGACTACCTCTTAAGGCCAGTTTATTGCTCTGCATCAAAATGCTGCAGTAACTAGTTCCATTGATGTCCATAGTGCCAGCGTAGCTCACAAAGGCTGCTGCCGAAGCTTGCGTGCATGTTTCCAAAAACAGATTTATGCATAGGGTGATGCAAGAGTTCAAAAGCTGTATTTGGTCTGCTTGGCTGATTTGCCTCCTTCCTTCTGCTCATTTCTGGTTGATTTCCACTTATTATTGAAGAGTTTGCTGCTCTTTTCCTCAGTGCATGGGGTTGATGGACTAGAAGTAAAGATCATACATTTGAAATAATCCTACCTTTGGGTCAACAAGTGAGACACCTGAAATGACTATGCCTCCTCTTTCATGCATCAGAGCAGTGCGACCAGGGCCAGTGAAACAGGGGGGCGACAAAGCCCCAACCTCAGATCTGATGCCCTGTCAGGCAACAAAACAAGATAAAGGTGAGGTGAGTCACATTTCAGATTCAGGGAGAGAGTTTTTACGTGAATAGACTGATGTCCTTGAACAACGAATTGGGAAGCATTGAGTGTGGGCCTCACGCAGAGAGCACATAGGTGGAGCTAGTTACTTGTTCACAATGGGAGGTAGAAGCCTCAGTGGAACTGAATCAAAGTCATTATTCTGAATAGGACAGTCATGACATGCCTTCTGAATAATGAGACCACAGGCATGGTCACCTTGAGAGACTTTCAATCTGATGACCAGGCCCTTTTACGGAGATCTCAGCAAGACAGGGGACCACACCGGAAGATTTCTGACATATGTCTTGAAAACCTCGGACAAAAAGAAATGCAAGCCCAAAAAGATGTTGCCTCCTTTTTAGAATGACCACATATTAGTTCACGAAAGCTAGAACCTGCGGCTGTGTTCGCATGTAAGAAATGAAAACTTAGCAGTGCCATCTAGAGTTTCGGCGGTCCACGTAACAAAACACTTGCACTACAATAGACACAGCTAGTAAGCTATGACATTACTTGAATGTAAACAACCAGGCATATTCTTTCTGGCATGGTTGCCATGTAAAAGCAAAAGCAAATTACCTTTGCATACCATGTAAAAAATAAGCTTGTAATATTTTATAGCCAGTGCTCCATGTGCGCTTGCCAAGTAGTGTCTGAGATGTCTCAACCAATTAGTTGAGGCAAAAGGAAGGAGGGGTGTTATGACTGCGGAGTGCACGAGTATGGAGGGAAATTGATTTTTCACTGAATTTAAAAAGTGCACCTGTCTGACATTTTGGATGTTTCATTGTGTCATAATCAAGCCATAGATTAATTAAAGTAGTTCTTAAACACTCTCTACCTTGGACGACACAGACGCTGTGCAGGCTGTGCCCGTGGGTAAAGCAGCGGTGCGCATGCAGGGACCGGGTTATTTCAGGTTAAAAGGCAACAACAGCAGCAGCACGGTGACTCCGGTTAGCACTGCCTCCTCACAGCCACAAGAACCCTTGTGAAATCCTTGACCCTTTCTGCGTGGGCTAACATGGGTTCACGTGGGGTTCGTCCCACAGTCCAGAGACATGGTGGCCAGGCGGACCGGAGACTCTAAGTCATTCATGAGGCTGAATGAAGGATGAGCGTGTTATTCTGTTTTGCTGCCTGATGGACTGACGACCTGTGTCCCTGCCTGCTGCCAAGAGATTCTGTGTTCAGCCTCCTACCCCGTGACCCCGAAAACAATTTTGCGGAAAGCTAAAATGAATGAACTCTGTTGCTGCAGAAATCCGTTAAATGTTAAAAAGGTCTCCAACTTAAAGGGTCATCAAGTAATTTATGACTTTATTGACCCTCTATCAGCCATAAAGGAACTGGAGCAACAGTAAAGGTCTGCGGCACAGCTAATGGTAACCTGTAATGGAAAGAAATACAAAATCCACATTTTTGCTGTAAAAGAGCTAATTAGAGCGCATTAGAGATAGACAGAGGCGCACATTTTTAGCTGGTGTGGCTCCAATAATGACACATTAGATTGTTTCAAATAATTAAATCACTTCTTTTTTTTTTTTTTTTGTTAATACATTTTTTATGTCGTGTTTCGGATGGGGCAATGTCTGGTAATGTCAGTGTGATACGCTTCTTATTTAAGGAGGACAGTAACAAACAAATTGCAATAAAAAAAAAAACACTGTGAAGCATTGCAATACTCCGTTTTAATGTCTGTATCTGCAGGTCTTTGCTTTGCACTTGCCTTTGAAAGTTATCCTTGAACACCGTTTTTTCTGACAGGCTGCATTCCAGGAAACAACTGATAATAAAACCACTGTAATATTTTTTTCATGTATTGTATGGGTGATCAACAATGGTAGAAACACATATTTGTCACGTCAAGCCACAGACTATTCAAACTGCTATTGGCAGCAGACAGCTGGTATTATGTTTGAGGATGAGAAAAGCAGGGATGCACTGATGTAGTTTTTTGAGGTGAATACTGATTTTTTCCTCCTCTCATATCATCCGATCCTGAGACTGATTGTTTATTAAATTCCATTGCAAAAACATGAACAAAACAGGTTAAGCCTTTCAGACATGCATATTTTCAAATGGATCTCATGCGCATTTGGCGGTAACACTCCCCGTGACGCGAAAGCAGTCAACCGTGTAAATTATACAAGAAACTGAATTAGAGTATTTTGTCTTTTCTAAACAGTTTCTTGCAAAGTTTTACAAACTTCCATAAATTGCTGACAATTTCTAGGCTCTTGCAGAAAAATTCAACTTACTTTCAACTTGGCTAGATCAAAGACCCCCATTTTTTTTTTTTTTGACGCCGCAAAACAACCAGCAGCACACACACACACACACACACACCGTCACACAACCTACACACAATCATCTATACAACTATAATCAGACCTGCTTGTGCTAAATCCGCTTATTGTGTACCAGTATACACTGTGTGTGCATGTGAGAATAATGAAGTAAATAAATTAACTACAGTATTTCTAAACATAAACACTTTCTGGTGCTTATGGTATGTATCCAATATGCAGTACATCATAGCAAAGGCTGTTAGCCGTGAGGCGCTGACAGCCTCATTAAAAGGAGCTTTAATTAATGATCCTGTCCATACATAACAGACACGTCATGATGTGCATGTTTGCTGCCCCCCGCACATTCACACCTTGTCATCATGACAATACACCCTGCCGGCTATCTGATGCTATGACGTTGGGATCAGCCGTCTAATTCATCAAGAAAGGGTAGGTTAAACTTAGAATCGGAGGCAGAGCCCCTCTTCCCCCACAGAAATACTGACAGAGTGCCTGAGGGTCTGGTCACTTTCATTATAATAGACAAGAGAGAAGATTTGGTTTCTGCTGCAGTCACCAGGCAGCTGCAATCAGGAGCACTGCTCTCTCACGCTTCTGCCCAGTAATTAGAAACAGGGAAGATGGAGGGAAGAGCTTGTATTTAACCTTCATGTCCCCTTGTTTTATTAGCAGTGAATTTCCACATCCTATTTGGGCAATCCTGCACAATGTAATGTTAATGATAATATCTCGCTTAATGCATTTTCCTTGTACGGTCAAAGTCCTCTCCATTATGTATATGGTGATGTATTTGCTGTCATAATTTGTTTGGCCGTTTTTTCTTTCCTGAGAATAATTACACCTCTTAACATCGCTCTCTGCCTAGTTACTGCGAGAGGAGCACAGGGCGCAGGCATATCGCCGGTTGATTAGGGATTTTGATGGTAATATATAGAACTTGTTGCTGTCTTCAGAGCAAGCTTTTGTTTTGGAATCGTTCTGCCACTTTTTCATCATTTGAAGAGACAGGAATACATTCTCAGGTCGGGATTTGGCAGTTCAAGATTTATTTCTGAAGTAAGATTTATTCCTTTACGCTTTTCAAAAACAATGCACATGAGAAAATTGGGGAATTACAATTGGGGTCCAGGATTTTTGAGTCGCGAGGTGTTTGCTCTTCATCCACAGCTAATTCTGCATGCCAACTGGGACGCTTGGCTCGCTGCCCTTCACTGCGTGCACAGAGGGAATCCCAAATTCCTGTCGTAAAAGCACAGGAAGCTGTGACCTCTTTTGAAAGACTATGAATCATCCTGTTATCTCCATCTCTTCAGCAGCAGGGGCTCTCACTCCAACATATCACTGTCGAGTCGGCGCTGGTAAATGAAATGGGAAGGGAGTAGTATTCACAGTGCAATGTGCACTCTTGGTGTTGAATTGGAGAATCAAATTTGCATGACTTCAGATAGCCAAACAGTATAATGCACCAAGCTCCGGAGCAAGTTGATGTAGGAGGGGGACTTAAGTAATAAAAAAGGTAGAGTGATAGAGAGATCTGTTCAATAATACTCTTTCATCAGTGCAATACCAGACTGGGGTAATGAAGCAGAGATAGTCATTAGCATGCCCTATGTGTGTCTAGTCAAATTACCTCTTGGCCTTGCCACTGAGATGCAAAACAACCAGCCCTTCAAGTCAGCTGATTAAATGCAGCACATCTCTACATTGGCTGATTCGCTTTAATTGGTGGTGAAAACTCAAACATGTTCTTACTCAAAATATCATTCCTAGGATTCCTCTGTAACATGCACAATGCAACGTGTCGCCAGGGAACTCATTTGGCTACAAATGTGTTGCAGTTAAAATTTTAAATCTTGGAAGGAAATATATGCAAGTGTAAATGATTTACTCGGCATGCAGGGCAGGGCAGCGACTGTCTCTCATTCCTTTGAGCTGGCAAATCTAAATTACGGCCTCACGCAGGAATTTTCACTGTTTCACTTTTATTTGTTTTATTCCTTTTGGCATGTGCATTCGTTTTGTATCTATCTGCCCTCAGCGTAGCTCGCGATGGCCACCCGTGATACACACGGAATATTATTTAGACAACTGCACGTCCCTCTGATTTAGGAAATGATTAACTGTCAGATCGGTTATTTGAGGCTCATGAGGATGGTTTCAGAATCAATCACTCTGATATTAGATGGATCAGGTTTGAGTCTAACACCTTCATGGATTTTTTTTTGGCATTGCGATGCAGCGTTAGCCCTCTGGTTCTATTACCCAGGTGAGTGAGACCTCACTAATGCAGGGGACATTTGAGTGATAAGAGGAGGAATCCGTGCCTCCTACTCTAATCTGTCAAGTGTGCAGGCGCACAATGAGTTTCAAAAGGTCACTTCTTCCCCCTCACGCAGCCTTAATGGATACGTTGTCACTTCTTTCCGTGTTTGTCTTGGCTGGGACTGGAATACGTACAGATGTCTCAGCACACATTAGCATGGCATACTCTAGCAAGGAATGATAGTCCCGCCCCCATAAGTAAAGCAATAATTTGTCTTTTGAAACTTTTGCGTGGCAGTATCATGGTGAGGGGAATCAGTAAACAACAGGGAGCTCCACTGATGGTTGATTGCACCAGCAGGAGAGAGTGAATGGTTGCTGGCCCTTTTTGCTTCCCTGACAATAGCACAGAATTAAACAATCAGTGACAGGGTGCAATTTCACGGTCAGATTTAAAGACATCACCAACAAGCCATTTGCAGGTATAAATGATGGTGTTCATGCATAAGCTGAAAGAAAGGACATAGTGAATCAATGGCGGTATTCGCATATGGCAAAAAGCCAAATTGAATTCTTCAGTAAAAATAGGTTTAAGCTGGCGCTCTGCCAATGCACTAAGTAAATCTTGCTTGGGCCAAATTACAACAGCATCCAAGCTGGATTTGATATGGCTTACGCTGTGTAAAGATGCTAATAATGGCTATTATAGATGAATTAGGAGATTCTGGATTAAGAGGATGTTGGATAATGAAAAAATCTATAACACGATGTGTGTGCTCCACTGTCTTTTCTTTTTCTTTCTTTTTTTTCCCCCTTTTTGAAGAAGATAGGTTATATGTGATTTTTTAACTGTTAATGACTGTGACATTTCTAAATGTCTTGTAAAATAGGGCACACTGCCTGCCTTTGAAATGGGAGACGGGACACCTGGTGGTCCAGAGCTGGCCAGGGGTCTGAGAGATGAAAAAAAAGGGCTAACCTTTTAAAATAAAATAAGATTAGGTCATTCATCCTTGTCTCAGCATTTCCATTGTATTCTGCAGAGGAGAAAGATTAAATCACAGCAATCTGAGGGCCTCTTAGATAAAAGCCTAACTCTAAAACTAGGTTTCATGCTACCCATCGACAGGGAAGAGTGGAATAAGTATAGGTTTATTATGTATATTATGTGGAATGACTTGCATAAAGGTTTCCCACAGTGTGATACTTTTTCTGGTTTAATTTGGCCCAGTCATCTCATATAGTGCAAAGTCAATTGTTATCTCAGTTGGCATATTGATTCTGCTGGATAATTCATGTGGATGAAAACATCTAGAAGGCATTTCAGACTTTCCTTACATTCCCAGCTGGGATCATAGCTGGTTATAAACAAGTCATTTGCATGGAGTTACCATTGTTTTCATGCTGTCCACTGAGTGAACCCGTGCCTTGTAAACAGGGGCATTATCACCCTGTAATACATTTTTACCAGTGGGGAATAATCCACCAAAGAATGCCGCTGATTGCTGCAAATGAGCGTGTTTGTAATGATCACATCGTCAAGTGAATTTTCACATGATTTTAATTAATTCCACACCAAGCTCAAAAAGGCAGGACTGCCAGAACCTCTCAGTGTAAGACAATTTTGTATTCATGTTCCCTTAATTCGATTATAGATATTGCTTGGCGGTGGGAAATAACGCATGAAGGGATGGTGGTGATTCCTCAGACTCCGAGTGGCCATAATGATTACTAATTCAAAGTCATTTAAATTCAAATCTATGTTATGCTCAGTGGCGTTGTCACCCCGGTGCTGAACCACCAGAAATATTCAGTGAAAGAGAAATTTATATTCCTGTTTCTTTATTTCAGTCCTTACGTGCCTCTGCAAATGTCACCTGCTGACCGCTGGATTAATTATCACTTGACTTAATATTCCACAGCAAGTTTAATGTTGAGTGAGTCAGTGACGAGCTATATGAGGAATTTCTCGGTGAGTCTTTTAATATTACTTGCACAATAATGTCAAGATATTACAGAGATGCCCGAGATGCCATTTAGTGAAATTATGTGATCTCTTGTTGCTCTTTAACAACATTTTAATAAGGTTGCAGTCACATTTTCCATTTGCTGGATTTTAAAGACATTATAGCGCGAAACACCAAATTTGGCCGGCACATTAATTTCAGTGACAATGATGGAAACATGGAACGTGGAAACTTTCAAGCGTCTGAACCTCCACTTTGCTTCTTAACTAACCATGAAAGGATGCATTTTTGTACATTTACACTGGAATACTATACTTTAAAATTCACTGAAAAGCCTAATCTATTCGTTTTAATGCTTTGGAGATGGTTGAAAGACTTGAAAATTTGAAAAGTCAACCAGTGTTTGATCCTCAAACTTTGTGCTTGCAGAGAACCAAAACAGCTGCAGGGAGTCAGAGCCCCGGTCTGCATCGATGAGTCAGAGGCAACACAGCCTCCGGCCTCAGACCTCTTGTCACTCCCATTTAATACTTTCATTAAAGTGATTACACTCAGACCCCCTTTTTAAAACTCTTGGCATTGTTGTAGCAAATTTAACTTTCTGCCCTGAAGGAATTAACCGGGTGATGTTGACCTGTGGTGTGATAAAGATATATCGGCAACTTTGGAGATATTCCTTTTCATAAGGACAGCGCGAGCCTGAAATAGAGGAAACCATTTGAACACACTTGAGTTGTACTTAAATAGTAAAACAATGCTGCGTGCCGAGCCCCGCGGTGCCTTGCCGCTCTTTCTTTCCTCGCTATCTATTCGCTTTCACAGCACAGCCTACTGCTAATGCTCAAGGCTTGTCTTTGGCTGAAAGATCAAATGCATTGTTCTGATTTGGGACCAGTCAAGTCAACAGGGAAGTTCTGAGACACACAGAAACTCTGTAATGTGATCTCTATAATCACTACTTTGGAGAGTTTCAGGAGGCTACAATCACAGCAGTTTTGGCCTCAATCTCCTCTCCGCCTTGTGTGATGTTGCAAGTGTGTGATTTAATGTGGCACAGGGAGTTTCTCTCTCTCCCTCTTGGGAATATTGTTCTATCTTTTTATGTGTTTTCACCAATGATGCCTGAAATGAAGTAAGCCGACATTATTCATGATTTATAACACTTAGTGCTTGGGTCCCCTTTTGTAACTGGAGGTTTAATTAGCAAGGGAGCTAATTAAACATATTTCAGTTTTCCTAGCTCAGGCTGACATCACAGAAACAAAAACGACTTGCCAGCACCTTTACCTGGTCACGTTTCTAAACAGCAGCCATGCAGCCACCCTGCATTTCAGTGATCTCATGTAATGCCCCGCTGCCTGTCAACATGCCAAGCTTCTCTGCTTTGATGGAAACCACTTCAAAACCAGAGGTAGCTGCCTCCATATAATTTGTCACACTGGTAGCATTTTGGTGCCCTATTACAAAGCTTTGTTCCCTCTGTGCAGCTTCACAACCGTATTTTTTTTATTTATTTTTTTTTACACAGAAATAATCACACCATTTGCTGGGGAAATAATCTCATGGCCAAAGAACAAGAAAGTAGCATCTGACTGGACACTAATGGGCCATAATTGCATTCATAGTAAAGAATGGCCTTTGACTCTTGCATTTAGCAAAAAAGGATTCAAAGTAACAGGTTTATTATTTGAATTATGCCATGCCATAATCACTTATGTCCTTGTGCTTTTGCCTCTGAACATTTGCACAGGCAACTATTATCAATTCTCCTACGTAAATGCAAAATGTTCATTACCATGGATGTGGACATTTATTTATTTATTTATTCATTTATTCATTTTGCACATTTATCTATTTCACCGTAATTGCTGGTGAATTATTAACAACGTTGTCACCAGTAAGCGAAATGATAAATATCCATTAACTGTTCACGTGCTGCAAATCCCATGTGGAAAGCAAAGCGTCACAGACATTTAGATAAATGCATATACCCATTCAAATTTCTGCCTTTCGTCTTTAGTGGTATATTGTAGCCTGAGGTTTTGATACAGTTATAATGGCATGTAGTTTGCTGAATATACTGGATTATAATCAATTATTTATACTGAGCATTGCATGTAAACATACATGTGGTATGTTATTGTGGATAGCCTTATGAAAATGCATCCTCTATTATGTCTCGACCAGTTTTTTTTTTTTTTTTGTGCCATTGCAAACATCAGAAAGAGAGGAGAGAGCGTCCTCAGGCACTGCAAAGAGAGTCTCATTGAAGTACACAAGAAACTGCAAAAGGTTTTTACAAGCATGGTACATACACACACAAAAGAAAATTGAAAAATCAGGGCGTAGAAGTCATGCAATGCTTCTCTGCAGCGGGACGTCTTCTTCAGGCTGTCCAAACAGAGTGGCTCGGCTGCTCTAACACACGAGGCAAAGAGGACCGTGCTGGTCATTAGAAACATCCCAGTGTAATATTTATGCCCATGTACAGTCCTGTTTGCTTATCTTGTGTGGTGAAACTATTAAGGATGGTATTATTCTGCACAGCACTCTGGTAAATACAAGCTTAACCTGGGCTCTGGAATACAGCGTTTTTGTGTGTGTGTGTGTGTTTTTTTTGCAATGCTACATCATCCCCCAAATCTTCCTTGGGTACGGTAACAAAGGAAGATTGATAGCTGTCCGCCGCAACATCTGCAGAGCCTGATAAGTCTACTGTAACACGAGTTAGTGAATCAAGACACTTGACTATCTCTTTAAGCCCTGTTGCAATGACCTGCCCCTTGATGTGAGCCTGGATAAGCTCAGGTTTATACATCATTTACACCATTCAGGAGAGGACGGCCAAGAGGATAAACAGAGTCAGTTATGATACATGTTCTGCGGGCCATCGCACTCTGACGGGAGAACCACAAACCATCCTCCTTCCCCCAGCTGCTTTGTTTCCTGCTTCAAAATGTGGCAAGCAATCATCGGCTCCGAAGCTGCCGCATGCCCTCGGTTATATGTGATGATAGGACGGTGAAACACGGGCCTTTCAAAGACCTCCACCAGTAGTTTGTTGACGACATGACAAGATGCTGTGTAAAGGGGCTCTAAGAGATGCAGCCACTGGGCTCGGGTTTGAAAGCCTCTCTGTTTATGACTAATAGAAACACTTCATACATTTGGACGGAGTGCTGTACAGGTGCAAAATCTACAGCGATAAGGTTTTAGGGCGAAGGTGCTATCAAAGGAAGATCGCTCTGTGTTAAAATGGATCAGTGTCTGTGTTACGGCGGAGGAACTGGCACAGCTTGCATTGAATGCGAGCTCTTGAGGGGGTTCACCATATGTTCCCTGCCCTTATATTCCCTTGATGTCATTTTTTCAAATCAAAAACAGCCCCCTATATTCCCTTACCATGAAAAGTCATCATTTTCATAGCTCTGTTGTGGTAACAAAATGCACAATCTGGTAGTGCATGATCAGTGAATGAAATCTGAAATGGTGTTGATGGTCAGGCTGCCTCCAAGCATACTCTCTTATTCACACTTTCACTAACATTACAGAGCATTAGCACAGTTGGCATTAGCACTGGCATGACGATTGGGCATATGATGTTTCACATTTGCACCATAAGTTATGCAATGTTCCCCCGATGAAAACAAACACAAATAACAAAAAATAAAAAAATAAAAAAAACTACACAGGCTGATATTACTCGTTCAGTAAATAACATCTGAAATTGTGTTTGGAAATGATGGCGTGGTGTTACATCGAAGGAAATATAATGCAGCGCTCATTTAAACTCGGAATTCATTAAAAGCAAGAGCTCCAATTTGTGAGAAAACCAAATGAACAGTCATGCAGCTCAGAATCACAAGCAGGAAATTGGGGCATCATTTCTTAGGTCTGGTTTCTCTGATTTCAGCTGCGGTGACAGAGCTCCCGAAAAAAGAAAAATAAAAAAATAAAAAACAGCAAATGAAAACAAATCGCCTTTTGTTGTTTACTGAAAGAATTGAATCAACAGAGGAGTGTTTATTTAGTACTTAGTGCTTTAGTAGCTAATACTGCTGCACACACTTTTAGCGTTGCCCGTGGAGTCCCTTGTTCTGCTTCCTCTTCCTCTTGGCCTTCACTTTTCAAGAGCTGACACTGTGAGGGCGACGCGGTCGGAAATTTTTGACCTGAGATGAACGCAGCGTAAGGCCCTGGGAACACAGATACACTGCCGTCTTTTCACATCACGACATTAACGTCTGGAGCCAGAAACAGGCAGAAAATATATTAAAAAAAACCCAAAAAACAATAAAGCTTTACAGATAAAAATCAAATTAAAGCCCGATTTGTGTCACATTGTATATTTTTATCTTGCAGTCGTATGCTGCACCATGGAGACCCAGCCTAATGGTGCTGTTAAACAACATCTCAGGTTTGGAGAAAAGCTGTAACTTACAGGAAACACCTGACATTTGAAAAGGTTATGATGTCCATGATCGCTTAGAACGGCTTGAGAAAAACAAAGTAAGACCTGAAAGTCAAACACATGCCTCGTTTTTTTGTTTTTTTTTCCCAGTTTCAAAAAAACGCAACAGCCTTTGTTGTGTTTGTGTTGCTCCCATCATGTACGACGGCCTAAAGCAAATTGTCTCTCCTATCTACATTGTGATGCGCTCGTGGCTGAAACAGTTGCAAGATGGAAGGGCTTGTGTCTGGGAGTAAGTGCAGGCTGAGGCGCCGGTGGAAATGGAGAAAACAACAGAGCTGCTGTGTGGGTATTACGGGTCAGCGTATCCGTTTTTATTTCTGTTGATTTTGCACGTACCAATTTCATTTCCACCCAGATGAGAACTCTGTGTTCGTTGTTTTTATATTATAAATCAAGGTTGTTGTTTTTTTGATAGAGTTACTCAATTTAGTGCTGGCAAAGAGTTGAATAACAAAACTATTACCTCTTATGATAGCCACATTTACAAAGATCAGAAAGTACACACGTTTTGCACCATCTGCTTAAGTGGGACCCCCCCTATCATCTGATTTACTGTCTGAGTGCAATTTCTCCAACAGAATAATCCTGAACAAAAGTGTGTGTGCTAATTTGATACTAACTCATGCTTCCTTGTCTTTGTCACTGAACTGTGAATTACTTCAAAGCCTGGCAGCCTCGCCGTTGTCCAATAAGGCGGCACGATGTCAGGTGTCATGAAAGCATCTGCATCCCCGCTGAATATCACACGAGGCTTTTGGTACTTTTTTTTCTTCTTCTTTGCTGAGGTGTGCTCTGTTGACAAAAGCACGAGGGCAGCGCCGCCAAAACAAAAGCCGAGCCTAATTATTAGCGTTTCACTGCATTAATAAACATGCATTTGTATATTTTTGAGTCATTAATGAATTACCAAGACAGTCAGCATAAGTGTTATGAGTAATTAGGCAAGCACAAGACATTTTTTCTTTGCTACTTTGTCCTTGTTTTTGTTGAACTGCATATGAATATTTGTCGTCACAGTCAACAATTTGTTTTGCTCCTCGGCTGCATAAAATCAACATCCTCCCCGTGCAAGGACATCACTCTCGGTGCTACTGCTATACAAACACATGCAACAAACTCCAGTTTTGCATTGTTAAAAAAATATATATATTTATCTAATGTCGTTAAACATTTCCAGTGGACTTGCGGCTGGTAAACATGGTGCAACACACAGGGAAAGTTGCGAGGTTTTCAGCACCGGCTCTCCGGGGAGCAGCTCCTGCAACGCTTTGTGTTGTGCCTTATTTCCTTTCTTCGGGGGAGCAGGGGGTTATCATGGCGAAGTTGTAATGAGCTCCTGTTGAAATGACAGATCGCTCGCTTCAAGACCGAAAGTGACAATTCATTTTTCTCGTCTGCTGCATATGGGCCAAAAGTTATGCTCTGCTTCATCATCAGTCATTTATTGACATGACAGAAATTGCAAAAACAGAAAGGACAGGCTGCGTAGCACGTCAGATTTAAAGCGTGGACGTGGCGCTTGTCTGCAGGTGGTGAGATCCAGTATGAATTTGATGCAGATTACCTGACTTCTTGTGCTGATTCCCTCGGATTTTCATTCCAGATTCCTACATCCAGACTGTAGAGCATGCAGACGGTATAGCACAGCGCTAATGTGCCATTACTATTTAAACAGAAAGATTAGGTTACCATGAAAAGTAATAGACCAAAGTTAAAATAGGCTAGGACTGGCTATTAGGGATATGTGTCACTTCATTTGGCTGTAGTGGTCTTGTTCCCAGCTAATCAGAGAAAGCTGTTGGTGGTGATGTTCTAATTTTCGTATAGCGTGGCTGTATAGATAAAAGAAAGCCCTCACTAATGAAAACACTGACGGGGATGATGCAAAAGTAATTGCTTGATGTTTTTATAGGGGATGCCAATTAGTGCGCACTGCATTACATGTACCTGCAAATCATAAATGAAAATTAAAAGCAGCTGAACGGAGGCATTTGAGGAGGATGTTTTTCCCATGTTG
>OMLB01019972.1:33832-47770 GCA_900302555.1 Myripristis jacobus
GTTTTTTTTTTTTTTTTTTTTTTTTAAATCAAAAGATGAAATGACAGTGAACACATTTGCGCGGTGGAACCCTCTGCTTCGGTTTAATTATAACATTTAGGCCTAATAATACATTTTCTGCAAGCTGCATACGCAAGCATCCTGTTGTTATGATACACAACCTGAACAAGAACCCCGGGAAAAAAACAAAACAAAAAACAATCATTCAGCTCTATTGTGTTTAATTCCTGGTATGCTTTTGAGAAAAGAAAAAAGGGGTCAATTACAGTTTTGTGAACTGAAAAGAGGTCTGAATTTTGATCCTATTTCAGTGGTTACCCTGTCACTGGTGGTAAAAGCTTCCTGCACAATGACAAATGTAACAGTAACACATTTATATTTCGAATAAGAAAAATCAAGAGCACAACTTTGAGCAGGAAGTTAAACACAAATGCAGAAGATGAAGCCAATGCCAGGTTGAGGATTATGCAATTTGTGCATTTTTTTTTTGATTATTATCGCTGCACTGGATGAGATTTTTATTATCGACACACACACCCTCCTTGTCAGCCGACGTGACAGAGGTCGGCTGCCAAAGAGAAAAACATCGCAACTCTGATGCCACAGACTTGCCCTCTTTGTCCAGATAAAATTCTGGCGAGACAACATCTCCCCCCATAGAAAGTGACGAATCAAAACTTATAGGTGCCATAAATAAGAATTTTATTGTCCTGTGGCACAAAAAGACCATAATATATCTGTGGGGATTTAATAGGTTAGTGGATCAATACTAATGACTCAACGATTGCCAGGTGAGATTTCAGGCTCTCAAAAGTCACTTTCTGGCACAAGCTCAAGAAAAATTCAGAACCTGCTGCTCCCTCTCTCTCTCTCACACACACACACACACACACTCACACACACACACACTTGTGTTTTCAAAAGCTTAATGATGAAAGACAGTTCTACCAGGGAGAAACAGGTACTGCAAGACATTTTGTTCTCAAGCCAAAAAAGAACAAAAACAACAAAAATGTATTACTTCTCCACCAGTCATTTTTGATGGACCTCTGCTGTTTTGTAAATGTGGCTTTATAATGTACAGCAATTACAGGCCGTGGTGAGCTGCGCCAGAAGCCTGTCAGTGTCGCTGCAAATCCTCAGTGGCTGACAAAGGTTGATTCAAGCCCTTTATTACTTTAATTTATTACTTTATGCGATTTAATCTGACCACTAATTAGCATCAAGAACAGCAACAAGTTTGTGCGCAAACTCTTCGCAAAGCCACTCCTCTCTCACAGAGCTACAGAGGCCAAACTAGGACAAACTTTGTTAAGCTCTGTGCCTGCAGGCGGATAGCTAAGGTAAGCCAACCACCATGGGGAGTTATGGATAAGTCTTGCTATATTGATCCTTTTTTTGTGTGTGTGTTATGTTTCTTATCATGCTCTCTTTTTTTTTTTTGGCTTAGTGCCACCACTTGCCTTGGTTTTTGTGCCTCATGGATTCTGACGTTGTGAATTATTTTCCCAGGATGGGAGAGGGTGAGTGATGTAAGGGCACGGAGTGGGAGGAGTTTGAGTCTGGCTTTGATTTTGGCAACAATTTTGGGGAGGAGACAATGACTGAAAGCAGCAACATGATTGGTCCACGCATACCGGCGCTGGTTTATATCATTATGTTTACATTATGCTATGAATGTTTGCTTACCGTATTTTTAATTAATCGCCGGGCCGCAAATAGCCGCCTTGTTCTTTTAAACGCCTGGGGTCTGCACCCATTTTGTGTATTACACGCCCACCAAAATAACCGCCAGGGCGATTATTTGCATTATATTGAGCTAAACCCAAAATAAGGCTATTCACCTTATTTTTGCAGAAGTAAACAGTTAGCCACACGATAACTGTGCAGCACTTCCGTTTTCTGTCAAAATAAGAGAGCTAGCTAACGTTAGAAAAAATGGTGTGCCGTAATCTTAAATCGACCGACTGTAAATATGTTGGACAGTATCTGTCATCACAATAATGGCCTGGTGCAGGTCTGTGTAAAAATAAATGAAGGCCTGCAGCGAATAGCCGCCTGGTTCTTTTAAACGCCTGGGGTCCAAGTTGATTTTGCATATTAAACGCCTGGGCTATTAATTGGTGAAATATGGTATCTAAAAAAGTCACTGTGTAAATTTCCTATGAAAACACCCAACAGCCATTCCTACAATATCATTGCAAATTTGATGTATTTGGTAAAAATGTTGTGCTATTTGTATTTTTCCATATTGCTCAGACATACCACGTTTTTGATAGAAGTCCATCTCAGAGTGCATTTTCACGGCTTGTAGAGCTGTCTCCATACCAACATCAGCAGTATAAGCATTAAATTAAAATGTACAAGCAATGCACAGGTCTCCACAAAGCACACCTCTCATAGTGTGACGGTTTAAACGTCCCTGAACCGAACACAAACCTTTCTCCTCAACAGCAGTGAGCTGGACTTAGCAGCATTCATCTTTTGCCTTTCTTGTCCATTTGGTACAAAGGCAGACGGGCTGACAGCGCTGCAAGAAGAACCAACATCTGCTGCTCCAGCAGAGCTATTGTTGCTTTGTTGAAATTTGACTAGAGGTCAAATCACTCCTACAAAACTCTTGTTAAGATTGAGAGTAAAAAGTAAAGAGAGGCTAATTTAGAATGTGGAGCAAAAAGTTATCCAGTCACATTTTACAAAAGAGAACAGATAGAGTTCAAAGTACACTTTTTAATTAGATAAAGGAAAAAAAAAAAGCCAGACAGACTACTCACCGTGAATGGCTCCACATTTTTATCCGATGCAGTGCCTAAGGATAGAATACAAAATCTGTAATGTAATGAATATAATTATAATGTAATACTTGAAAAAGGTAATACTTGAATTAAAACATACTTAAATTACCAACTGAAAAATACTCCAAAAAGTGCAATTACAGGAAAAAGCTTTTTAATTAAAGTAACAGGAGTAACTGCAGTTAACTTCTGTGCACATTTCACTGATGTCACATCACATGATTTCTGGGTATGGAAATTCAGGATGTTCAAAGTTTGAGCTCACTACTCTGTGGTGCTGCCAGTGTGTGAAGTTCCTTGGTGCTGCTTTAACCTATTTTCCAGCAGGAAGCTTATAACATTTCCAGAATCTTCTTTTGCTTGGATAGAGAACAGAGCAGAACACTTAAGGGAGTGCTCCGCTGTCACAATATCTGCACACAGGCCTACTCACTCCACAGTACATCTGCTTTCGCTATTATCAGCTGTGCCACATCTTGATATGCGCATAGAAATTTCGATCGCCTACAGTAAAAGGAGTCAGAACTGGCAGTGGCGGCTGAAAGGCTTTGAAACCCAAGTCACGACTGAAGGACATCATGTTGAGACAAAAGCTAGCAGTCAATAGTTGCGGAGCCTATTTATCTAACTGCAGTACCATGTCACACATTAGTTATGGAGAAAAGCAGTCTCCAGGCTAAATAGATAGGTAGATAGGCAGTTCAGTGATATCTCAGGGAAAAAATAACCACCTACAGTTGGGTGACATAGGCAGCCACGTTTTACCCGTCGGTTGTGGCCAACATTTGATTTTGTGCAGTTAAAATGGCACTGAGTGAAGCGGGACTCAAAGTAAGCAGGATTCTCCTAGGACATCCTTATCATCCATTCTTTCATTTGTCCAAGGCGAGGTCTGAGACCCAGAAATTCAGGGGATTAATGTCTGCTGTGATAACAGACAGGATGTACCATTGGACTTGCAGCTGAAATCCACAGGGCCACTGAAGCATGACGCCCTTGCAAAGTGTTTCATTTATATTTAAGGGAGGAAAAAAAGAAATAACTAAATCAAATAAATGATAAATGAAAAGAGGGGAATAAAAACATTCAACATAATTTGAAATGCTGACTGAGTAGGTCTTCAGTCAGAGAGGTGTTGCAGCAAACTGTATTTTCGACCACAGCAAAAAAGGAAATGTGTGCGGATCCAACATGGCACACTACCTTGATCCTCTCTGCAAGAGGTGAGACTCTTGATTCAAGGAGGGGGTCAGGCTTCATCAACACCGGTTGAGGTTTATTAGGCCGTCTCCCTCGGCCACTGGAGGACTGGGCCGCGTTTTCCCCCGGTTGCTGTCCAGAGAGCTGAAGTTCTCTGCACTGGCTGATTGAGCGGACTGGAGTTTTATAGAGCCTGAGAGGGTGGAGAGGACACTTCCTGTGCTGTAGCCTTCGGTATCCCTAACATGGCCTCCACCGAATTTCAAATTAACATCATGTAAATGGATACAGGTGTGGACACAAAGTTACAATCTCAACTCACACTGAAATTTTCATCTAAATAATGTCATTGTCATGGCAACAGCTTTCTGAGTCTCAGGCACCAAATTAGCACAAATTTGCATCATCATTATCGTTATCAAGATCAACATTCTTTATTGCACTGCTATGTTGAATACTCGACTGATCAATTAAGGCATTCTGTGGTCGTCTCTCCCTGAACAATTGGCGGCTGTCAAGACCGTCGTCGAGCTCCAACCTCATCACAGTACCTGTTCATCCCAAATCGATGCACTTCACCAAAAAAAGCCTCGCTGCCTTGCCTGTGAAGCCTCGTCTCTGGAGTGCAATTACCCAGAAAAAAACACATATGACATAGGCTGTATATCTAAGATCATAAAGCAGCTGAAGATCACAAAAAGCATCTTGCCTGCATAAACGGTGAATGAACTGCATTTCCAGAGCACTTTTCTAGTCCGCTGACCACTCACAGTGCTTCACAGTGTTTTCCTGACATCGTCCATTCATACACACACTCACTCGGTCCGGGGCTCAGCGTCTAGGCACGACACGAGAAACAGATACAACTGATCCAGTGCTGTGTCGATGATAAACCTATATAGGGGCGCAGTAGATGCAGGGCTGATGAAAGTGTGATGAGAACAATCAGGGTAAGAGCTTACTGTGTCTACACTGGACTCACTGTAAATATTGTACCCTTGTAGTGAAGATAAAAAAAAAACATATCAGCAGGCAAACTACACGTCAAGAAAGACCAGAGTTAACCGCCGTTAACAGTCCAAGTGGAGCAAGATACTTTCCTCCAATCAGGTGATAGCAGTGGGTAAGTGCCTCTGCTAACTAGCGGCATGCCTGTTGAAGGCTAACGTAGCTACTTGGCAACCTTGAAACGTAAACATGACACTACTGGCCATTACTTTAAAAAAAAAAAAAAAAAAGTGATGCTTATAGCTGTGATGTTGGTGTGGGGACAGCTTTACAAGCTTTACAAGCCGTGTAATAAATGGGATAATGCACTCTGAGGTGATCCTCTATGGAAAAATAAGGACTTTCAAAGGGGGTTCTTTGCCTGTAGGTCTGGGCGATATGGACAAATTCAAATATCACAATATTTTTGACCAAATACCTCAATATCAATTTTGTGACGACACTTTATGAATGACTATTGGTGTTTTCATAAGATATTTATGCAGTGACATTTTAAAGATTATTATTTTTTTTGGCATTTCTGCTTCATTTGACTGTCACCGTAGAGAGAGAGAGAGAGCGGAGATGACATGCAGCAAAGGGCCTGAGGTCGGATCTAAAGCCAGGACGCTGCGATCGGGACTCAGCCTTAACAAGTGGTAGGCACTCGTACCAGGTGAGCTGCCGGGGCGCCCCGGCACGCTGACATTTTAGATAAACAGTCATTAGTTATCGTCAGTGTGGATATGATGACCAAGCAGGCAGCTGGAACAGTCTAATAAGTTCAGAAAACCGCATCTCTTTACTGGAATTCAGCCTTCAAAACCTCTGCCATATCACAATATTACAATATCCCAAATCCCGGATGATACCGAGTCTTATATCATGACATCGATTGATATAATACCAATATATTGCCCAGCTCTACTTTGCGGCGGTCATTTTTGGTGCTAGAAATTGACCTTGTTGTGGCTTATCCCTCATGTGGCAGCCCTTGTAATGCTGTCTTTACATGGTGCAACCTGAATGCAACTTTAGCTCAGTGCAACTTGAATTTCCAGTGAAAATCATGAACTGGGCTTATGTCATCATTTTGGATGGTAAGCATGGTGTCAGTAACAAACTGTAGCAAATAATGGCACGAAAACTGCATTGCTTAAAGGCAGCCTAAGTGTGCATTTCAAGAGTATAAATAGATTTAAAATGGAATGTCTATCAGTAAAAACCCTGTTGTAACCCCCCCTTTGCTGACAGCTTTGTTTACCTACCACGCTCATATTTCAGGTATTTTACTCTCGAAACACACCTCAAGCAAATGCTCTATTGAACACGGAAATCAGTCACCATATTCATGTCATGTCACAGCAAATTGTTCAGGTATAGAGGAAACTACATCATCATTACTACATCGTAATATTATTACCACAAACTAATTACATTTTATGTGTGGAGTGGGCAAAACCGTTTTCCTGAAATGCTTTATTTTTGCAGCTGCACCGAGCGGAGAGAGGGCTCAGGTGGAGCATGGCATGAGGAGGAATCTCACATTTAGCAGACATTTGAAAAGGAAATGGAGTCTGCACAAGAAAAGAAAAACTAATAGTGAAACAGTCAGCACTGAAAATGCTGATTTTGTGGCTGAGAGACACCACTAATGGAATTTTCATGCTATCACGGGGCCTTTAACGGCACAGTGGAATAAATTCATAGCTATGGTGCTGGGTAACAAATGAAAGGAGGATGGATGATTGAAGCAATTAGTGCAATTTAATTGTCCACATATTCCTGTTTAATTGCCCTCCTCATGCATATCAGTCAACGGGGGGGAGGGGGGTTAAGAAAGTGAGTTTATAATCTCTATGACTGTCACCCGAGCCATGTGTGTATTGACAGTGATGATATTGCGATGCATTCTTCATAATACAGGTACAGCTCTCGGGGAAGCTGTTAGTCTGACGGTGTGTAGAAATATTTGTTAGCTAAAGCACAAAGCTGTCATGTGCAATGGATTTCTCTGTAAGTCACAGCAAATTTAACTGAAACGGCGCTGTGTTTTTGTTAACCGTATATGTGAACATAAAATAAATTTAATGCACAGTTAGCTGAATAGTAAATAGAAGAACCAGGTAACTATGAAACACAAAATATTCAGCGGCAGGGCATCTTTATCTTGCATCTCATACAGATTTTGAACTATAAACCTACAGTCAGCGTACAACACCCCTTTTGTGCACAAGACATTCCTCTGCTCTGTGTGTCCCTTGTGAAAAGAGGCATTGTGATCCTCGGAAGGGCCACTCCCACGAGGAAAAGGATTCTCCACCACAGGATGAAATATGACCTTTCACAACGGATTTGTATTAATCGCCATTTCCAATGCTACTTCCTGCTTTAAATAATACTTCACGTCGCACATTTGTATCCCTCTATCTGCCCGGCGTAATGTGGAGGCATTAAAAGCTAACTTGTCATATTCATGATTTTCAAATCCAATCATCATATTCATTTGTGAGTGAGGATGCCTCTGTATGCTTGTGGCCACACATACACACACACACACACACACACACACATGCATGCACACAGAAATAGAATACGATTTGTCGGTAAACACTTGGTTGGGAACATTGGTTCATTTCTTGGGTCCGGAGGGGCTATAACTGTGATAATACCACCGTGACATAATTTGACAAAGTGAGAAAATTCATTCCGTGCACAGACTAGTTTTGCTTTGGGGATCTCCATCGTGGAGAATTTTTATGTCCAATAACATGTAGAGATGATATTAAGAGACTGTAGCAACCCAGCTTTTCTGTTTCTATTTACGAATCGCGCTACCAAAATTGCATTCACAACTATCCATGTAACAAAAAAAAATGAATAAATGAAAAAACGAAAATACATTTTAAGGGTTCTTCACCCATAACACACTGGTGGACCAAACCATCAGACGGGCGATTTTATTTGTCAGGTCTTATAATTACATTTTTAAGCGGCAGTAAATCAGGTGTGTCCATGTTTGTGGTGTTGACTACCTATTGGAAAGAGATCAGGATGAAATACTGGCCTTGCTGCTCGGGGTTGTGAAGATGCTTGTTTCAGCATGTTCTGCATGTCACCATTCCCAGCACAGCCCCAATCAATGCTGTCTTGACAAATCTCTCCAAGAGTGGGAATCATATTTTAAAGTGGGTGAAGGGCATTTGCTCACCCTGGCCCTCGTGACCCAGCTGCAGCGAGCACATCACATGACAAATATAATCTACTATGTATTCAAAGACTGACTACGGGATTTCATACATTTTCATTCCCTGCCTACACCATCTGTGACACATTTTACTAATTGCCCATAATATAAATCAAAGACTAGGGTAAAGCAGAGCATTGGATGTGCACAGCCAACAGTTACAAATTACCCAAAAATTAAATGTTCCGTCATGGTAGCGCAGATATGAGATAGAGCATGTTTGTTTTTCACCAATTAAATTATGACAGATTGCAATGGAATCAGTGTGAACTCTGTCTGTGGCTGACTTTTCGGTCCACAATGTAAATATGTAAAGAAGCGGCACATAATGAAATTCTAAAAATAATGAAAACAGAGAACCGTTGACAAGCGTGGACATTTGATAATTAGTCCTCACTTGACAACTTTTTATCACTCCTCACTCAAACTTTGACTTAACAAGTGTTTGGATGGAAAAACATTTTTTTTTTGTTTTTTTTTAACAACAAAACTGGATGTGCAAACAATCTTGGCTGGCTCTAATTTGAATAGACAATAATCATATCCAAGCTAGAATGTGAATTTGATGATATGTTAAGCATTTTCCACTCCAAATCATTTCACACGTATACATCAGCATTTATTTGTGGACTAACACTGGTCAGGAAGGCACAGGCATGCCGGTGAGGTGCGTCTGGAAAACAATAGTACAAGTTGTTGTGGCCACAGTTACAGTTGAGTAAGCTACAGTTAAGGTTTAGTCAGGAGGAAGCGCCTGCCTTTGGGGGGGGATTATTTGCATACCAGTGGACAAAGAACAGAAACCTCACTTTCCACAGTTTCTTTTGGATAGATATATTTTTTTTACAAATGAACATAAACATCCACATTTAACCAAAGCCATCTCACAAGCGTAGCAATGACAAATAATCAGACCGAGTGCCTCCACGCATTTCCCAAATTATGACAGTTATTGCAGACTTGACACAAAATGCTCATCTCAGATTTTGTTTTATGTTAATTGCTCATCTGTCTGCTGAGTCGATGCACAACTGCATCCTGAAGTGCGGATGAACGGCGAGGTATTTACGCGAACGCTCTAAAGCTCCTGACCCATGATGAACAGCCAGCCCTGTGAGCCACCGTGGAGGTTCAAATCCTCTCTGGCCGCCAGTGAGCTCACCTTCCCAGATAATATTTGACACATGCTAACCTTTGACATGTGAATAACTCAGATGTCAGCTGGAAGCATCAGATACATGGAGGAACTCTGCTGCTTTGAGAGCAAAAGCACTCCTTCACCTAACTCCCTTGTTCCCCAAGCACTGTCAAATACAACACAGCGGTATATCCTCCGACATTTCATTCAGCTAAAAATATATCTTCAGGAAGGAAAAGGGAAGAACATATGCCAGAATCTTCTCTATCTTTTCTTTCGAATTTATGTATAGGAATTTACATTGCAAGGAAATTAATGTTTACACTGGAACTGCTGCTGTGCTTGCATGTAATTGCTATCATTACAAGTTACTACTTTCTTACAGAGATCCTAAACCTTATTCAGATCTTATTTAGTATTGTCTTATTCGGTAGTACTACTATCTTCTGCATCCACCAAGATTTTGGAGTTCCTAAAATAGTTGTAGAGGTTGTATTTTCTGCAGTAATACTTTCCAGCTGGGCCGGCTGGGCTGTAGTTCCTCTTGTAGGGTAATGATATTGTCATGACCCTGGTAAGCCCCGGTAAGCAAGTGAAAATACTGTGCTCGTTGGAACTGAAATAGAAACGGGTCTTACTAGTCCTGCAACAATATGTCAGCAAAGGCTGGCATGGAGCCTTGGCATAGTGGAGTTGATGTAAGGAAGTCAAGATCAGATTGCTTTGCAAGTTAAAACTCCATATTAAATTGAAGGGTTCTGCTAGTCCTCGCCTCTTCTCATGTTAGATCAGTAAAATAATCCTCTATTAAATGGTGGATTTGTGTCCAGGAGCAGCCGAGCCAACAAGCCAACAGCTACTGTTACTGGTGCTTGTTGAGCGTGGTGGAGGGTAACAGGTGCAGCCGAATTCAGTCAAATGGAGGCAGGAGGAATAAAAACTGAGGTCGTGTTCTAATTAGACCCCCCCTCCCACCAGCAGCTTTTAATCCCCAGCAAAACTGCTGGCTGACTCAGAAGAAAGCAACCAGTTGTTCTCTCTCTTTGCATAGAAAGGACTTCAAGATTCTCACTCTCATGATACTCTCCACAACCGATGACGACAAGAAAGACCATTTTAATGAAAAACTTGATATTTTAGTTTTCCATCCCTGCGCCCGCCTGCATAAATGCAGCCAGTGACGCTAATTCAAAAGCACAGTCTTGAAATAGCTGGTGATTTCTACCAGAGGAGTGTTTAACTCAGTTCCCCAACTCCATAAGCTATTGAGACAGTAGTTCAGCTCAGCAGGTTTCTCATACTGTGTGTGTTTTTAAATGGGATCAGGTGGAATGTCTGCTGATGTGGTGAAACTGATATTGAGTGACTTTAAACAGATGACATGTATAATGATCAGAAAAGCGTGTTTAGCCTCACTGTTTACTGGCTCTGCACAGCAACAGTGAACCCGATACAAGTTAGGCTTAAGCTGTTTCATTATGCATGAAAAAACACATTAACTTAACTCTGACAGTTTTTAACATTGGTGGCATTTCCCCACAGAGCTGGCATCAAGACATGAGATAGCTTTTCAGCAACATAGACATAAGTTAATTGAAAATGTAATTTAAAAAACATGGAAATAGTGAATTGATTTTGAAAGGAAAAGACCACATGAGGTTGCAAGATAATCTCCTTTCTTCAGGTTATGAATAATGTTCCCTCTGGTATGAATGAAGGCCTTTCTGACCAGATAACATACATAAGGTATGTTTGTCCTGAGGAAACTCAATGTTCTCCTGCTTCAGAGAAAATAAAGCCTGCACTGTAGCTGAATGAAACATCACATAAAGGTTAGTACACAAATGCTGTGCTGTTGTGCCAGCAGGTGAATGCAACAATGTTTTGTTTAATTACAGGTATAATGCATGTCAGTGCCAGTCTGGTAGTTAATAGCACAATTCAAATTCAATTTTGCAGAGCCCGAAACACACTCCCTGCTACTCATAAAGGGAACAAATAAATGATGAAAAAAATCCTACACACAGACACATTTGTAAGGCTCTAATTTCTCCAAGTATCTTAATTCATACACTACATAAATTCAATTACAGTTGGATTACGTCCTCCCCATGCTCTTCAAGTGTAATTGAGGTGCACGGGAATGACACAAAGTACACGCACATGAATAATGCATGCAAAGACCTGCATCTGTTATCATAGTAACAGCTGAAAAATGTAAACACTTGTGTTGGAAAATCTGTGCAGACAATCTGCAGCACTGCAATGACCAACCAAAGGTAGTAAACACGCATAAATAGAAGAATGCCATGACCAGAATGTAGGGCGTTGCAGGAGAGGGACTAAAATATAGGCTCAAGGCTGACAACTGAACCCCAGTTTCCCCCTGAAAATAATGGTGCAGGTGCACGCAAATGAAAACAGTGAGGCTGCCTGCCACACTCTTAAACTTTCAAGGTGATACCTTATTCTTTGTATCAGCAGGAAACTGTTGCCAAGGGAACAGAAATACTTGACTGTTGATAAAGAATGCCAGGCCATCAAGAGGGAGCTGGAGGCGCTGAAGCACACTCTGATAGGGCAGTACCTCCACCTCCTCTCAGAACAAAACAAGAATGTGGGAAACCTGACTCTCCAGCAGTAATTCCATGGATACTGGTCAGCCTCGCTCAGTTGTCCACAGATCTGTATCTAAACGTGACCAGCAAGGAATAAACAGGGTGTAGCAAAGGCGGTCGTGATGACAGTCATTACTTGACAAAAATAGTCCTTTGAAGGTCATCTGCAAAGCAGTGCCAGTTTCACAGGGACACAGCTCGCAAATGTCAGCATACTGTTCTCCAATGACCCTCTCAACTTGATGGTCAATCAAATTAAAAAAATGACTTTTTGCATCCTTTTGCTCCACGCCTGCCCCGCGGTTTCCCTGAGAAGGTTTCAGTGTTGCACATACAGTTTTTTTCTCTTGTTTATGTAACATACCTAATTTAATGCCTCTTCTTTCAAGTAGGAACTTGAGCCTTTACCAGTGGTCAAGTAAATGTCATCTGGCTGAGAAATATGTTATTGTGATCCCTATGACAGAAAGACTGGGCAATTTAATTAAAGTATCTGAATCATTAGTTTGAATGTAATGGATTCTACATAAAATCTTATAATATATTGTTTTCTCTATGGTAAATGCTAAGGTTCAGTATGCTATGGAAAATTCCACAGGATATACACATGAGCCTTGCACATACTACTTTCATACATGACATACAGTACACACATGGGCACTGCACACTGCACTGTCCTACTCCTATTTTATCTTACTCTACCTTTTTGCCTATAGGTACTGCTATTTCTGAAAAATTCATGTGGACAAATAGGAAAAGCAATTTCCATGGGGACAAAAAATTGGGGATTACTGCTGCTGTGTCTTTGAATTTCCCTCTCAGGGGATCAATATAGGCAAATCAATCAATCAGTCAATCAATAAGTCTATCTATCGATCATTTCCTGGCCATAGCAATGTTTTTTTTTTTTAGGTAAATAGGGATTGCACAAATTGTTGTCCCTGTGACGACTACTCTACTTTCTGATCAAATTTTATGTGAAAGTAGGTTTAAGTTTTCCTATTCGCTGCAGCTGAGGACAAACTCTCATACATAAAAAGTAAGTTAGCACTGTCCCATGCTCTCTTGTAGATGAACGGGTCCATGTGGGAATCGTGTTCAGAGGTAGAGAGCAAACCATCCTTGCTCCGGGTCCTCAGTTTGCTCTCTGACAGCTTCAGCGCAGTTTGAAGTTTTTCCTTTTTGTTGCATAAAACTAATGTAATTTGGGTAATGAGCTGTGGAGAGATTTTCGCTGCAGAGTGACAATTAAAATCATATGTATAATCACTAGCTCCAGAGAGAAGAAACTTTCTAAATTTGACTCACAAACCAGCTTTAAAACATCAAATGAATGCCATGAGATGCATTCTCTCTCCATATGGTGTAAAATTATTGCTACATGAAAATTAATGATGCATTAACCATTTATTTTGTAATGAGGAAAAATATGGTCAAATTGAACAAAAATCACAGGGGTCAAAGTAATTATGGGTACCTGACATATGATTTTTACTCACTGAGCTGCCGTGATATTGGCAGGCCGATCAAGAGTTTTGTTGGGACTGTTTTCCTCTAAGGTATGAAAACTTTGTGAGGCACACAGCGGTGTGTGTGAGCTCGCTGTGTGCTGATCTGAATCACGCTCAGTTCATAAAACTGCAAGCTGCAAATTGGAAGTAATTATGCTCCACTTGTCACAGAATCACCTCTCTGAAGCCACTCAAAAGATAAATGTTTCAATAGCATCATAAGACAGTAAGTAATTTCTTTTCATATAATTTTCTTATTAAATGCTGAGCACTGTTCAATACATATTTTTGGACCAAAAAAACATTGAACCTTTTCATAAAATTATAATATTATATGCATCATGATCACTTTCTGCAGTGCTTAGATGACAGAACAGCCAACAGCAAAGTAACTGAGTGTAAAATAATAATCCTTTTTTTTTTTTTTTGTTTTTTTTTTTTT
>OMLB01019972.1:47790-87580 GCA_900302555.1 Myripristis jacobus
AAAAGGTAAAAAAAAAAATCTTTTTTTTTTTTTTTTTTTTTTTTTTTTTGGCTTTCAATGAGATTTCTTTTAGGTGTGATGTGAAGCCAAATTTCAAAGGTTCTTGGCAAGACCAAAGAAGAAGGAAAAGACTGTTAGTTTACCGCAGAATGCAAATTATGCACCATTTTATTTGATAACCTTGACTAAACTGCCGTTGCTGAGAATCTGAATTGCTCAGATGTTTTTCAACTTTTATAATGACACAAGGATGAGATGATTGGAACCAACACAGGTTCTTAAATATAACACAGCTCTATGTAAAGCATAATAGATGTTCTGAAATATAATACAATACTATGTAAAGCAATACTATAGGTAGACTTGGTGCTATTAAGTCTCATGAAATTACATAAACGGCTCATTGTTTCTGCATGTTTGTCATGATTTGAGAATTTCCAACAAATATTGTCATAAAATAATGTCAGAATAATTCTTCACTTAAATTACAAACTGCTGCGTGTTTTTTTTTTTGGCCCAGGCTGCAGCCAAACCTCCTCTCATGGGACAATAAAGCCTTGACTGACAGCATCAACAGTTTATGCAATGAGCAGCAAAAAGCCTTGCAAAGACCAAAGCAATCTCCTGTTCACCTGTAAAGTGAACTGCATAGCTGTGGATATGATATCACATGGCAGAAAACTGTGAGGTATTGGTGATATCAAAGACAATAATGATATCACACATTCTCTTAGATGTTGAGACAGGTTTGACTTGGACTTTCAAAGTTGCTCGTTAACTCCAGATCACTTGGCTACTGTACAAACAGCCAGTCGCCAGGATAAAATGCTGCAATTTTTACGTCTCTGCAAATGAGCAAATATGTTGAAATGTCAGTGGCTCTGAGCAAAAAACATGTTGCATGTCAATATTTGGACTTGCAGATGCTGTGGTGGAGCCTGCGGCAACGTGACATGGCTGCAAATGTGCAAACTTTTGCACATTGTCTGCTTTAGACATTTTTGTTTGCTTCATTAGCCCCCAAAACCACTTGGTTAAGGTTAAGAAAAGGTTCATCGTCATGGTTAAGGTTAGGAAAAGGTCATGTTTATGGTTAGGAAATGTTAGCTAATGTTGTGAATATTAGCTGGCTCTTGTTTGACATGGGACTCGGACCCCGACATGAGACATCCACCACCTCGCTTTACATTCAGTCAGGAAACATGAAAACTTGACATTTCAAGGTATCCTTGGTTTGCCATGTTGTGTTTCGAATCTGTTTTTTGAGTTAAGAAGCGTGACCTGAAGGATGATATGATATTCAAGCCCTACCTTGCCAGAATTTATTGATATATGGAAAAATAAACAACAAAAAACAAACCATAAAATCAACCTAGATCACAGGAGATGTGTTTTTATTCATTTGTCAAAATATTCCTGAGTAGCCCACTTATCTTGTTTTTCTCAGCAATTAATATCATTTCATGTGCTGAAAAATTGAGTTGAACCCATAAAAATGTTAACACTGTTTACACTGTTTGCATTTTGATTTATGTTTAATTTGCAGCAGCAGGCACACGCGCCATACCTCGAGTGTATTTCTTAATATCCGCTGCCTGTAGGTTCATAAGCCTCAGTGTGTTTCAGCGTGGCCACATGGAATTCCAGCTGTCTTGACTGATTTGTTTCTCTTACACATTTCACCGTATATATCTACTCAGTCGTGTCACAAGCCTGAATTAATCAGAATTTTCCTTTTTTGAAATAAATTCCCTGTGGCTCAAAACTTGTCATCTCCTATATATCAATGACTCAGTGGGAATAAATATTTGACCATTTTACCCTCACCTTTAAGTCACTGAGTCATGTTAAGCTGTCTTTTTTGTATTTATTTCCATACTTTTTCTCTTGATTTATTTGACTGCGCTCAAGCCCGTCTCCAGTGGCCTCACAGAGAGTTTTAAAAAATCCATTTTTCAGCAAAACATCAGTTTACAAGGACAAGTAGCCATAACTGCTGTTTCTGACCGAGTGAGAGACTTAGCGGTGCATCCTCTCTCCTTCGACTCATTTTATCCTGAAACCACACACCACAGTGGTTTCTGAGATAAATGTAAAGAAGTTTGGACATTTGGAGTGCTGAAAGTCAGCGGGAGGAACATTTAATCGTTACTGTCTCACATGCACTTTGCACGATTGTCTGTTCTCCTTTCTACTGGTCTTAATCAAATATTTTGTCTCTAGGCTACTAGTGTACATTAGATTTTGTTTTGTTTTCAGAGTCTCATTGCTCACCATGTCCACAAATAGGGATTTCACTTTATTTTTCTGTTTTTATAGGGGGAAAAAACATGGCTAAGTTATAAATGCAAGTATAAGTACAGTTAAAGACTTAAATCCTAAAAATGTCCAAAACTTTGGGGGACAATGGGCCTTTTGATAAAAAAAGAAAAAAAAATAAGAGTGAGTTCCTTGGACAGACAATGAGGTAGAACTACTACTGAAAGTTACAAATGAATGCCAATTTTTGAAAATAACAGATTGAGGAAAATCACCGCAGTGTGAGGTCAATGTCTCTGCTGTGAGCATATGCAAAGAAGGAAAGCTGTGGCGGTGACATCAGCGTTATTGTATCACATTGGAAACAGGAAAACACGATGAAAAAAATCCACTCTGGTGAGTGTTTTCCAAAAGTTGCAGTTTTTGTTGCAAAGTTGCAAAACTGGAAAGATGATTTTCCGCAAACGGTTGCTGTGTGGACACGGAGCCTCAGTCATATAGTGCTATACTGTAAACAGAACATTTTTTATTTTCTGGACGTTTGTCTCCCTCTTTACTTGCAGCTTGAAAAGTAAAAAAAATACATTTCAAGGTTATGCAGGGAATGCCTTTCAGTCTTTACTTGCCAAGAAAAACAGAACAAAAAAAAAAACATTGATAGAGTCATTGAATCGTCAGACGAGGTAATTAGCCCTGCTGTAATTTTAATTATGCAACTGAAGGAAAAATGATCAAGTGTGGTTCATGTAAAATGCGTCATTAAAGGTCAGCCGTGCGCCAGGGCAGCAATGTCGCCACAGACCCCAGCTTTCCGACGTCCACGGGTGAGTGACAGGCTTAATCGTCATTGTATAAACTCATTCAGCTTTAGATTGGACATAATGAGAATTGATTTGTATGTAAAAGTTCTGTACTGAAGCTTTAACTTATTTTGTGCTGCGATCTGGCCTTTGCAAACTTCTGCTTGATTTTGAATGACGATGTTAGACACAACATGCACGTTTATCACTGTCAGGTCCTCATACATGTCCCCCTCAGCTTACTCAAAGAGCTTAAATGTGCTGTCATACACAGAGAGCGTTCAGTGGGTAAATGAGACAGCGGCTAAAATGCTGTATCGGATCTGGCATTGTTTCTTTAAGCTGTCCGTAAGTACAGAAACACATGCACTAAACAAATCGAAAAATCACTAAACGAGGAGGGTTGGGAGCGATCTAAATCGAACATGCAGACAAAGACAGTTTGTCCTCTACCTGCCTCGCCAGACTCCAGTCCTGGCCGCTCTCCAGCAACCGGTCCTAATCACTCACTAACTCAGAAATTCTGTGACTTGTTCAGCGCTGAACACACAAAGTACTTCAACCTGCCAGGAGACTTCCGCGTTTCTATGACCGTCTGAACAAATTGGTTAGGGAGTGAATGAGGTGGCAATTACGGCAGAATCAGATCGAACATTGTTTCACTCAAGCCGGCCATACCAAGTGAATTGCCTCAGCTAACAATCAGCTGTCAAAACATTACAAAGCAACCAAGCAACTCTTGGATCGCGTTGTTTGGAGCCAGACTAACCCTAACACCCGCGTTCCTCTTATCTTTGCGACTCTTCGGTCAGCAGCGTTGTCACTGTCCGCCGTTTTCCCAGAGCGGCTTCCAGTTTCTCTTCATTCTCTCAGAGACCCAAAATGGGCAAAGTGTGCCAGCTTGAGGTCCAATTAAGTGGCATTTTCTTTGCCATATTGCACCATTGCTTGTTTAGCTTTTTATTCTCACCTGCTCAGATATTGTGTAAACAGTTGCACAGTAGGGTGGGCTTGCATTTTCACCTGCCCAAAACGCACTGCCACTTCTGCTTTCACCACAGCAACACATCACGAGCTGTGATTAACATTTCATGGCATCTTTAAGCTCTCGCTTTTTGCTTAATATTGGAATTTGTTGGTTTAAAATATTAATATCACCATCTAATATTTATGCAATAAGCACAAATATGTATGTGTCGGGGATATTTTGAGATAATAAAGTCCAACAACCTCGTTTGCGTGGAAGCATCCTGTTGTTGCTGCTAACATCTGACTTAAGACACAAATTAATTTGTAGTTTTTACGCTCATCTTCAAAGGGAAATAACTCTTTTAACATCTAGTCATGAATTCTCAATGAAATGTCAGTATTTTAGTTTATAGCTTTCTTCATAGAGTGTGCAAACTGAGGTCCACTTAAAAATGAATGAGCCAGCAGTTAACGCTGTCCATTAGTTTGACTGAGGAAAGCTGATAATGATAACAAGCTGTTTTGTTCTCAGTTGATGTACCATTGCTTCGCCAGTATTTCACTGTGATGTGACAAGGACATTGTCAGAAAAATTAGGCTTAATTTCAAAATGCCAAGATAGTGCCGAGTTCCCTTTCTCTTAATTATAGAGTATTTGAGGTCAGCTGTGAGCTTTAAAATGCTTTCTCCCTTCACCTCCATCCCTCTTTCTCTCACACAAACACACGATGAGCATATCTGACATTGTGTGCCTCCAGTGCCCCCTCAGATTTTCCAATTTCTGAGTAGGAGCCGTCTTTTGTTGCTTGAAGCAAACACCTTTTGTGCCTGCAATATTCCACCTAAGGTAAGAGTTCAGAAAGAATCCTTTAGTTCTTCAAGATAAGATGTGGAATTGATGATCTCACAGCATGAGCCAGACCTTGAGCCAGTAGTTTTGCAGCATATGAAGGTCTCTCCTGCAGATCTGTCGACTGGGAGAGACATCAGTTGAGTCGTAGCTTAAAGAGAACAAAGCACAACAGTATGTGACTGCGCTGTGATGTAAACCTGACTCTGTTCAATTAATTTCATCACTAAAAATAAAGACACACTGCAGTGTTTCCTTTGTACTTCTTGTGCAGCTCGGGTGCTTTTGAGACGGTTCTACATTTGTCTTACAACTGCCGCTATTTTGGCCTAAGTCATGTTTCAAGTTGAGTTTCTAGTGTTATTTCTAACGCTAAAAATAATATAATCATTACTTCTAAAGCAGAGGACTATTCTTTTTTAAAATTGTAGATAATAGTAAGACACCATTTCATTGTTTATTTTGATTTCAGTTCTTCTCTTGCAGTGGTGGTAATTTCCTTGCTGTGATGCACCCCTGCTAAATGAACACAGAGGAAACACTGCACATGTGGTGGAGGCAACCTTATGGTACTTAAGTACTTTCAAGCCCGTTAGATACAGTATTCAGAGGATCCTAATGAGCTCACTTTGCAGGGTCACACATATGCTTGGAGCCACCAGAGGATAAACAACGTCGTCTTTACACTGCACTTCTATCTCCCCATCCTGGCGCTCTGCTGCATGCCTCCATGCCTCCAGAAGCCATTGGAATAGTATGGGCTATCAGATCACGTATCATTTCCATTTTATTTAATATGAATGTGTTTCTAGCCATATGACGCCAGTTTCAACAGTCATGGTGTGTGAAGAGATTTCACACTGTCTCAGCCATCATTGTCAAACTTAATTGCTAAAAAGAGTCCCTGTGCAGTCACCCTCAAACCAAACAGGATTAAACACAAATAGATCTTCCTCCACATGCCTTCCACTGGCATCCTTACCAATGTGTTTACACTGTAAAGGCATTAACAGAGGTGAGTCCTCATCACATCTCCTGCTCTCTTATAGAGCACTGCACAGTGTGTTTTCTGACCCCCAGCACAGTTAGACAATAACCTGTGAGTGATATTCAAATTACTAAAATAAAAACACTCGACTGCATCTTAAAACAAGCCTTGGCACACTGCCCTTGGTTTCCTGCTGGCTTGGTACATGTGGGTAGAATGCAAGTAGTGGTAGTGTAGTGGGTTTGTAAATGTTTGCCTGAGGGTGGCACAAGAGGAAGGTCATAAGGTCCTCAAATTTAACAAGATTCATCCTCCGGGGAGCATGGATTTGCTTTCCAAATTTCATGGCAATCTCCCCACTAGATTGTAATATATCAAATTTGACATTTTGTCACGTTGTGATGCAGGCAGATGGAGCAAACAGGCAGGCACAGGAACTGAAGTAACAAAAAACTATTTATTAGCCGACTCAGGAACCTGGCAGGGTGGAAACACGGGGAGCACAAGGAACATAGCGCTTCAACACCAATGAACATAGACAACCAACTGACAAAGAACTGAACTGAAAACCAGACTTAAATATACCAGAGACTAACAAGGCAACAAGACACACCGGGGGAAGGGGCTGGGGCACAAACACAGAGGATTGGCTGAAACACTGGGGAAGGAACAGAACAATCAGGGCTGATTACATGGACTCAAGACAGGTGTGGGACGCTGGGAAGGGCAACCAAAACTAAGACAGGGCGCATGAAAATAGACCAAAACACAAGGAGAACAGAAAACAAACAGTGTCCCAACATAGAGTCCAGGGGAAACTCAAAAGACAAAGTTCAACTAAAATTCAAAATCCAAAGTCCAAAGTACGGAACCATGACCCATTCTGGCCTGAGGGTGGTGCTGGAGGAAAGGTCATAAGGTCACATTAATCGAGAGGAATCTTCCTGTGGGGAGTATGAGTGCACTCTCCAAGTATAATGCTAATCCACAAATTAGATTTTTTTTTATAAATGTGTTCAAAGGTGGCATTTTTGCCTGATGGTGGCGCTAGAGATATTGTTCTGAAATCACCCAAACGGACAGGGCTCGTCTTCTGGCGAGCATGAATGTGCTTACCAATTTTCATGACAGTATGCCAGTAGATTTTGAAATATGCTGACTTGGAGTAAAGTGTTGAATGGACGAACATGCGGACGGACAGATGGATGGACAGACAGACTGACATACGGAGGGACTGATACAGCCGTCCTTATCCTGGCCAGTGTGGCAAAAAAGAAATAACAATATCAACTCTTTTCCCTGTAATTCTCACATTTTGACAGCTAAATTTTAGAGGTTGCACAATTTGGACAAAAGTGATAAGTATATTAATGCCTGCTCATATCCCCCAATGGCGCGCTGATCAGTTCAAAAGAACATTTAGTACATCATTAAGATATCTTTTGGCTAAAGATACAGAAAATTCAACATAATTAAATATTTATCGCAACCTGTCAATGTTTTACTCAGAAATGCAATCGCTTAAGATCGTCTCCAAATATATATTAAAAAAGGCTGAACTTATTTTGGGAGTAATGAAGCCTGGATCATACAGCCATCCCCGACAGCTTGAGAAAAGAAGAATCAATACTTTTTTTTCAAATCATTTTTCCACGTCTAAGCCCAAATCTCCTGAGCCCTATGCACAGATTGTTTTGAACACTGACGATATCGGTCAAGGAAGGCAACCTGAATAGCTTGATCCAAAGTTGGTACTGCATAACAGTGGCTCTTGCATATTGAATGATGGGCGCCTGGGGAAATTACTGGGGTAGCGCTGCAGAGGGGCTCTATCACAACTCTGGTTAAAATGACAGCGGCGGAAAAGAAACCGGGGCCACGGGCCAAAATGCTGAGCGTATTTTTATTGTTGCCTATTGAAGTTGCCGAGCTGCAGGTGCCCTGGGGTTGACTCCGCCTCTCTCTCTTCCTGTGCACACACTTGATGCCTCTGTGAAAAGAGCAACAACAGCTGTTTGACCTGAAGCACTATTGTCCAACTGGGGATTTATGGATAAAGGACTGTCAGTGTTGCAGAGGGAGAGCGGGTGCTGCAGTCAGTCTAAGAATGCAGTGAATGTGCAGCTCCAATGCAAAATGACAAGCATGGAACCTAAACAGCCGCTAAAACTTACCTTTTGCATAACTCGCAAGATCCAACACAATAGTGAAGCATGCCTTCTGAGAAAAAAGGCAGATTACGAAACCATGCCTATTGCCTACATGCCTACATACATAGACAAAGAGTCTTGTGTTAAAGGCATTCTTTAATGGAGAATACAGTTTCCATAACAGGGCGGGAGCACGGAAGCTGAGAACAGACTGCCTCCCTGTTGGACAGCTGTACTAATGGATTCCTGCATAGTCTCAATTATAGGAAGTCCCAGATCAACTCTAAGTGCCAGGTGGAAAAAGGCACTATGTATTTACAATTTAATTTCTCAACTGAGGTCAAGCAAAAGGACACAGACAAGGATATGAGTGGAGAGAGCTTAAAAGCAATAATGCACAATAGGAGAGCGGCGTATTAGAAAACTACAAAGTAAAATCAAATGAGAGTCGAATCATAATCCTATGCCTGTCCATTTGCAGACTGTGTTAATTACTTTGTCCAGAACACACGCAGCTGAGAACTGAACTATCAGATGGTGGGAAAAATAGAAAGATGCCACTGAGCTATTTCAGCTAAGTGGTATCACGCTTGTTTTTTTTTTTTATGTAGTCGGAAAACCTGAAATGTGAGTTACAGCTTGTTGTCCACATGGGGCTGACAAGCCTGAAAAGCTTGGCTTCAACTATTTCAGAAGTGTTCACACTATTAACACAATCAGACAGATAGTTGGTGACGTTTGAAGATTACATTTTGCTCATTGGTGACTTGCTCAATTCGCTACTGTACTGCACCATTGAACAGCAGTAATGTTTAAATCGCAGTGTTTACCCAGAGGGACAGAGTCCCCTGTGATTCAGGCTGCTTTGTCACTCACCTACCTGCCCTCTCTGGGAGAGTAACAGACCAGTAGCTCTAACCTTTACTCAACCAGTGATTTAGCTTGCCTGTCTGTGCTGATAACACACTCCATCAGAGTCAGCCTGAGAGGAGCAGATCAGGGCTGCTCTGTGATGCTGTGCTGTGCTTGGGTAGGGCCTTTAGTCACTGCCACCAATCTCCCATGTTAGCCAACATCCTCGCTTAACCTTAACCTTGGTAGCGTCTATTCCGTACACCCACTGAACCCTAACACTCCATTCAATGTGCTCTGCACCACACTGTAAAGCCACGGCGAAAAACCTTGGAGCTCACCTACATCAGCTCATACAAAGTCAGCTTCCATATTCATCTAGTCAGATGTGCTTTCACTGACTCTACAGCTGAATGTGCTACATCTGTGGGTGGACTGAGGCATCGGCATGATTGGATGTTGTTATTTTGATGAGATTACTTCTTGACTTAGAGGCAGACTTAGAGTTAGACTTAGTATAAGCATGTGTCAGAAAGATGCATTTAGTTGCTGGTCCACCATACAGGACAGTTATTAATCAAGTGACAATGGTGCACTGATAAGCTGCAAGCTAATTTATTATTCATTATTTTCTGAACTAAAGCACAATAATAGGAATAAGTGTTTTACAATAAGGACCTGATCTCATTCTGCTGGAATTAAGATGCAATGATACAGTTATTAAAAAAAACAACAACTGAGAAATGGATTCTTCTATGACTATTTATGTAGATAAGTGTTGGCGGAAAAGCTAGAAAACTCAATCGAGTGACCTGATGGCATTGTAAAAACTGATAAGAGCAATAACCAGAATGTGATCAAATGGCTGGTTAAACAGTCATAACTTAAGTGATATGAGGTCTTCACACCACCCCCACACTTTTCCTGTAAAACATCAGAATCCACATGGCATTATAGATTCTCTTTGAGTTCGCTGCTTTGAAAAAAAAAAGAAAAAAAAGTCTATTTTATGACTTCTAAAGCATGTCTGTGAATGCTAACAAATTATATGCTATGCGTTGTGTCAAAAACTTTGATGAAGAGGCTTTACAGAACAATCATTAGTTGATAATATGCAGCGGTGAGTTATGTATGATGTGTAAGGTGTTCTGCTCTGTGTGTGTGGGTGGGTGGGTGTGTGTGTGTTTGTGAGTGAGTGTGTGTGTGCAGCAGTTTTTCAGCCTGTTTTCTGCTGACAGATGCTCATTGGATCTCAGTTGTGAGTGATTATGTTTGTCGGGACAGTGGTCTGTTTGCCAAGCACTGGAGAGTGAGATTGGGAAGTGAGAATGGCCACCCAAGATAGACAGCTGCAGCACTATGTTGATTGCCACTTCCTCTTGTGTGATCTGAAATTGGGTTTCTCAAAAAAAAAAAATGCTGTCTCCTCCCACTGCATGTCTGGTGCTCATCCCACTGCAATGCCAATCAAAGCTGTGTCCACCTCCCATCACTATGCCAACGCTTCGCTGACACACTCTCCTTGTTTCAACAGCAACCCAGAGCGAGTCCTTCATCTCCACATCAAGACGCTGCAACTTCTCTCACTCATCCTCTTACTGAGGGGCTGGGACAGAGAAGCACATTGTTTGGGTACTGTGGTCCAGATGAGAAGCATGGCACAATGCCTATGTGTGCAATCAGGCTCTGTTGCTCTTGCAATTGGAGTAACAAATTGTCTCCCTTGTCATCAGCCTCTCTTTCCCTGCTGTTCTCATCAAAATTCTTTTGAATGCTCTGTTGCCATGGTACCTTGAAAAATGTGCTGCTGAGATTTTTTTCCTGAGATAGCGATTCTGATTTTTCCGTCTCTGCTTACTTCATAGACAAAACTCTTTGAGTTAATTTGAGATGCAAAATTAGTACATAATGAAAAAATACATTGTTTGGGGAAAAAAAATGTAAAAAAAACAAAAAAAAAAGAAAAGCACTGATCAAAGAATATTCATGAATAATATTATGCCATACATGTCCTGCTGGATTTTTGTGGAATTACTAATGTTTGAATGGATGCACACACTAAGAAATATGGGGTTTAAATTAGCAGGACTGTGCACACACCACCTCAGCTGCAGCAGCTGAAATGAAACATGATCACATCAGCCATAGCATGTGCAATCAGCTTGGGGTGCGAAATCTATTGCAGAATTTGAATTGAACTGCTCAATTAACACACCTCACTTAGGCCTAGTTGATTTCTCATCGACCGTTCTCAAAAGAATGAGAGGAGACGGGGTGCAGGTTGCGTCCGATATTAGCACATAATAAGCTTGTCTTTTTGAACACATGGCCGAACCTTTTATCAAGAGCGCTGTAAACCAGTTTTAAACAAATAATGATTTCATCACCTTGTTTTGGGCCGACTGTGGCGCAGCTTGTTCATTATTAATACGTGGATTCAGGGTTGGACTTTTAAGTGGTTCAGATGTTAAACAGTGCAGTCTAGTTAAGCAATAGACCACCGTGTGTTATCATGCATTCACAGCGATTGAATGGGAGGAGAGCAGACGTTCCCATTCAAATCAACCTGCCACATAGCAGGATGGTCAGAGTGGCAGCCATTTATATATAAGGGGCCTAATGGTTCAATAAACAATATGAAATCAGCAAATGTTGTTTCAAAAGCAAAAACACTTAGATTATTCAAAACAAACTTAAAAATACTTTCAGTGTGTTCATTAATTCATCGGCTGAGTGTGTGTTGTATGGATCTCACACAATGGATGTGTTTGTAACACTGCATTTTTCATCTCCCAGCTCCCTGGTGGGACGTCTTGAACGCAGCATAAACCTCTGTGTTGGTCGTTATTTTTCGATAACAGGCTGCCTCCACCTGGATTACTCCTCGCTATCATCCTGGCTGTGATTTGGTTGCACACACCTGCCATGATGTTATTTACTATAACACACAGCCCTCCAGTATTCTATTGCTTTTATACAAACAGTTATGATTTAGCAGCAACAATTTTTTTTTTATCTCAAATAAAACACTGAAAGCAATTTGTGTTTGCCATGTTTTAAAGTATGCTCCACGAAAAAGTAGTTCCCCAAACTGAAACTTGTTTAGCAACATAAGGCAACGTGAGGGGTTGACTGTTTGCAGCTTATCTGTAATGTCACACAGTGTCTGTTTCAGTGTTACTCTGTCGCCAGCTGTTAGAGCCGATGTGTGTCCACACCGTCTGTCCTGCGGTGGCCACCTCACTTCTTCCTCCCCCACGTCCTTCAACTCATCTTCTGTGACCGGAGTGCGTTGAGACAAATCGCAAACTTTAGGAACAGGAACATTTGCATTGACCAATCACTTTGCTTGAACAGAGACATCTACTGTATAATAGAGATGAGGATGTTGTACAGCAAAACAAATACAGGGAAATTCATCAGTTTATCAAAACCTACAATTTATAAATTATTGTAATACATCACTGTTGTGGCTCCATCATGCGTAAGAGCATCAGCTGGTTCCATTCATTCCTCCTTACTCTGTTGCTGAGAGCCGCAGTTCATATTCAGGGCAAAGCAGCCATGAACACGGAGTTGTTTGAAGTCACTGTAATTTGTCTTTAAAAAAAGGGGTTTTGAGACCCACAGAGTAAAAACAACTGCATTATTCACACTTGGAGCTTTTGTTTTGGTTTCCTTGTGAGCTTTTTTTTTTTAACAAAGACTTCAAGTGAAGGTTTTATGTTGCAGCAATACAGAATTAGCAGAGGAGGGTGGTCTGCACTCATCCCCTCTTTATGGATTCCTGACAGCCCTACTCAGATTGTTGGTAAACCAAATAGAAGCATCTATTTTTTATTTTTCTTGGCCTGCTATGATGTTAGGTTCATTGACTTCAACACAATTTTGTCAACGGTCACTGAATTGATCAGTAACTTTGTTCAAAGGACAAAATAATGTGTTGCAGCTACTCCAAGTTGGATGAAATAACAAGACTAGGTCAAAACCTATATGGCTAGACAGCGACTACATTTATAAAGCAGCTGCTTTGACCTCAGTTTCATGAACAGTGGCTGTACTGGACAGCAGTCTTCAGACCTTGATTCAGTGAAATAGCACCGATTTATTTTTTGTATGAAATAATTACCGTGGTCTGAACATCTGTGTCGTCATAGCTACGACCATGAATATAACCCTACTTGAATAAGGCCTGGACGTTGCTGTAGCTAATCGCAGACGTGTCCAATCTCAGTTACTTGGTAATCACTCATAGCACAACTACATTTATAAGTGTCTGTTTTGAAGCTTTGCAGCGTGTGTCGAGTAATCCAGGATATATTTTGTTAGGTGCAGACCGAGGCTTGTATCGGTGACGTATGTTCTGACACTAGAGCAAAGGCCAGCGGGGAAACTCCAACACTTGTCTGACCGATGGTATAACTTCATCACACAGTCAATGAGTCAGTGACTTGGTGATGGACAGTCACATTTGTAGGGCTGGCCCCGCTGTTCGATCCAGCCAAAAAGAACCAATTAGTGTGAAAACAATGAAAAGAATTTAGCTGCTCTTGGGGGACAGTCTGACAACGCTTTAATATTAAAACCAATGTGTTTCCTCTGTAATAACCTTCATCAGGGTTACAGGATTACATGCACAGTCAACAATAAAGATATTCAGTGGCATCCAAAATGAATACCTTTAACTGTGAAAGACTGCAGGCATTCAGAGTTTCATTACCTGTAAAACAAAGAGTGTGATTGATGATTTCATGCCCCTGTGGAAAAGTGAAACAAAGTGCTCTTTAAAAGACTGAATTACTGAGCACAGAAGCTCCATTAAGAGAGACAATGTCAAAAAACCTGTAGCCCACCACTTTAAGAAGCCAGACATCCTATGTCTGCCTTTCCTTTTATAGGCATTGAGAAGGTCTCTCTTGGCCCAAGAGGAAGTGATTAAATACCCTTAGAAAATGAAAAGAGGCCCTTTGGATCTTTCATTTTACAAGTCTTCTCCCAAATGGAATGAATAAGGAAATTAATTTTGAAGATTTCTTTTAAATGTTTTAATATGCGGCAATATTATCACCTATTATGGTAATTGTTTATTATTAATAATAATAAACAATTGGTGATTGGAGTTTAAATTTTGACATGGCTATTTTGTATATTAGTGACTATACTTATTGCTGACGATGCATGTAACCCTATAACCCTGATGGAGGCCGTTTCAGCTGAAAAGCTTTGCTATCATGTTAAAACTTTGTATTTTGATCCCAAGAGTAGCTAAATTATTCTGAGTGGAGTGAAGCTGCTAAGTAGTCCTTATTTTATTTAGTGTGGAGCAGGCCAAGGCCAGGATACAGATACTATAAATGCATGTACTCAATAGAGATAAGATAAGATGCCTGATAGACAACTGGTACAGGCTGGTATGATGTAATTGAATCATTAGCGATTCAGATGCCATGAAAATAAACCATCTTGCAAGCTGAGGCAACAGCAACAGCAAGAGATCCCTCTGGTTATACACAGGCTCCGTATAAATCATCTTCTAGAACCCCTTTTGAAAAACACTAGATTTTGTTTTATTTTCTTTTGATCCCACAGAGACTGGAGAAGTAACTTAGCAGAATAAATCAAAGAGGCATCGGCAGCTCCATATAGTCTGTAGGTGAAATATACTTTCTCTGGATACCTGTTTCTTCAGGCCGGGGAAAAAAAACACTGCTGACAAGCCGATTACAGACTCTTATACTGGAAAATACATCTATGCTGCAGTTACGTTCGATGGTAAGATAGAGAGTTTTAAAGTACATTAAGAGGATTTTTTTTTTTTTTTTGCACAATGAGAGTGTGAGTTAATGTGCGGGTGGTTCAATGATGTGCTCACTCAAATATAAAAATAGGACCGCTGTAATCCACTGCAGGACCCACTATGTGCGGTAATGATGTTTTTGTTCCTGAGGACAGCGTTTTATTGTCGCTGTCACTGGACTAATTCTAATCCCAATTCAAAGTACAGACACATGAGACCATTCATTGACATATTGAACTGATGGAGCATCACATTACTGGTCCTTTGGGCTCAGCCATGGAGAAGAAATTGGGGATTGCGCTGTCCTTAACGAAAATTGATCTGAACACTTTGTTACAGCAGTGGGGCAACTATGTTGTGTCAGAAATGGCATTTTGAACTGGAGCGACACAAAGATCATGTGCACCTGGACCCAAATCGGGCAACCTTATCGTCTAATATGTTCCAGGTCATTAAGCACACCCTCGCAGGATATTAGCGGCTGGGTGGTGTGTGCTGGTTCTGAGTGCAGACCCCCCTCTTTTATGTTTTGCACTTTAGGGAATGGCAAGTTTCCTTATTAGAGTGGATGGATAGCACTGACCTAATCTGCTATTATGCTTTCAAAGACCAGTGTGCAGTAATTTCATCACTTTGGCAAGAGAAGACAGTTAAGATGGACAATCTCTCAATATCACACTAATCAATCACTTTTACAGTGCATTACTGTGAGAGGGAGCGTTACCCCATAGAGTGTAGCCTGACATAAATGGCAGATTGGCTTCCCTCATAGCTCTTTTTCAATTTCCATCAGTATTCGGTGCATGCGCTCTATGCGTTCAAGCTCCTCATGAACATGCTCATTCAGAATGGGCTTGGAGAATTCACATTCTGAAACTGAGACTCCACAGCACGTTCCTGGGAACAGTGAATTTTGTGGATCAGCAGCTATTCAAAGAGTACAAAACAAGTTTGAAGGTGCATATGAATCTAAATCTACTGGTTTCAATTTTTTTTTTCCACAGATAACTAAATAATTAAATCTGCTGAGTCAGAGCTGAGTGGGTAGATTTTTACCAAAATATTGTTCTCCAGAAGAGAAAATACATTTGCTAATGCACAAATCCCCCAAAATGAGCCTGTGTTGCACCTTAGCCAGCCCATTTAAACTGCCCTGAGGGTGCCACACCCATTATGAACATGCCATCAGTTACAACATGCAATAAACATTTCCTAATGAAAAAAATCACAACTCCTACAGTAGTCATATCACTGTATTACTATAACATTAATATATTATCACAAAAGGGGCTTTTGCATGTGTGATATTGTTATATTATCCCTCTAAAATTTATCATAGAATTACAACGACTCTTTTTACTGATTCATTAAGTTTCTTGCAGACATACCGCTTGCAAATCAGTTGAATTCATACACTCTGCCTGTCCTTATATGACTGTGCACTACCACGACTACAGGGAGCAAGCCACCATTTTATATACTATGTGAGTGAGCTTTAATGTATATTTTTTCTCCCACAGCCAAATGAAGTAGATTTGACAAGTCAAGCTGTGGCCTTCATGCATACAGAAAATACCCATCCCAATGAATATGCAATGTATGTTATCCTCCTCTTGCAGAAATATTGCAGATGTGCACATAATGATGAGGGATGATGTGTCTCTAGCTTTCTTCTAACTCAGAGGATTATCCTCTGTTTTCTTCTGGTGGGTGGATACTCGTGTGGTTTTCTCCTTATACACTGAATTTCCATTGATCTAGGCCAAGACTTGAGCACTTGTCCCACAGCAAAGCAGTTAACTGTGTTACAGACACCATCATGTGGGTGGCCAAGTTATTTATACTGCTGCTTTTTTTTTTTTAATAAGGAGTATTCGAGATTTAAAACGGGGGGGAAATAATAGACTATTCATTACAATCGCAATACCAAGCAGTAAACAAAGCCTATGTCTTAGCTTAAGGGGGAATGCATTTTTTTTTTTCAAAGTGCAGCAATGACAGCCCCCTGCTGCAGTATCTTGTTTGGTGCTGGACCACGGAGCTGCCAGCCCATCCCAAAGTAGGCTGTCACAGACGCCTCATGGCGCCGCGTCACCAAAAAACTCCACATCAATTAAAACACAACACAAATAATTATTTCTTTTGATGTTTACCCCAGAAAACCCCACTTTGGCGTATGTTTTTAATGCAGCCCAAATGACATCACATTGCTGCAATGCTGCGCTATCCGTGAAAGGTGTCAGTCGTTTCTTGTTATACCAAGAAATTGTCCATCGGCCACTTGGCTTTGCTCTCCTCCAGACATCATGGCGTGAAAACATGTATTCATTTATATCGTGCTCTTATTACGCAGGTGGATGGATGCTGAGTAGAGGCGCATTTCTGAGGCTGCCTGTTCTCTGGGACACAACAAGATTTTCTGCCACATCCCGCCCGGAGAAATCGACCGCATTGCTTTGTAGAAGGAGCGGACAAACTAAGTCATGTATGAAAACTAATTGCTCGCATGGGTACGCATAGTATTAAAGGAGGGGGAAAAAAACACGCTATCTGTGCATGGGTGGGATTCCTTCATTGCGCTTCAGACGGGAAGTTATGACAACAAATGGCTACTGTAACGCCAAAGAGCTGCCCGCAAAAGATGCATGTTAACTGCACTGTAGTGGTCTAATTATCGGGGAACGGACGTTTGCTGCTAATTTTTAGTGACCTTCGTGATTTTCTGGGCTTTTAACTTGAAGCCGGAGCCTGATTTTGACGCTAACCTTCAAGGCGTCCGTCTCACAGGCTTCAAGAGCACAAGCGACCGCTTTTTACAGGAGCCCGGACTGCAGTTTTCCGTCCAGATTACACCATCTGTAATGCCATTCAGAACGAACGTGAGATTTATTAGATATTCATGTAGCATATTTCTATAATCCATACCCACGGGCGACTTGGTTCCTGTATTGACGCATTAACCCTTCAGAACCGGCTCGGACGCAATTCTTAAAGCTCTAAAAGCTTTGGAAATGGGATTTTGCTTTTCATTTGTGGTCTGACCTAAAGCCTCAGCTGGATCGTGTTTGGATTTTAGGTGGGGTTTTGACCCGATGCAGGTAATTGGAAGATAGCCAACTGGCTCTTATTGATGACACTTTAATGCAAATTGTCGCCCAAGTCCACCGGATTTTTGATCACAGCCTCGAGAGGCGAACGGGAAGATTTTTGCCTATGAATTTGGAATAAACGAACTCCGCACTATTGAGAAATCATTGTGAATGTCTTCAGTAAGACGTTGTTGGTACGGTGGAAATCATGTCCAGTAGGCTCTACCCTTCAACATCTGCTGTATTAGCCCTACTTTCATTGGCTTTGGTAAGTCGGTCTCTTATGGACTCAGTGAGAAATGTGCAATGCACTTTGTCAGCCGTGACACTTGTGTGGATATAGCCTGTATTTGTTTCTCGGTTATTGTAGAGCAGCTGAGCAGACTGTCTAAAACCCGATGGCATATGATACACCGCATAAGCTGTAAAATATACTAAATGTAAAATCTGTATGTTAATTGGCCTATCATTTATTCTAGCTGTGTGCTGCGTATGAACAACCTGAACCATATCTATCTATCTATCTATCTATCTATCTATCTATCTATCTATCTATCTATCTATCTATCTATCTATCTATCTTCTCGCTTGCATAATGTGCACAATCTGCACAATCTCAAGGCTCAGTCTCGACTTGGTGTAATTTAATGTGTGTGGTGCGTCTTGGCGTTTAGGGCAGTCTGCTTGGTTGGATAATATAATGTCTGTGTAGAGATTTGTGCAGGCTACTGATTTCTCCAACATCTGCTCCGTATGGAACAACGGGGCATCCTCACGAGGAGCATACGCCAGTTATTGATAATATTAGTGCTGTTATAGCGCCTGCCAAAAGACCAGAGGGAGCAGGATCCGCTGGCAGTTCGAGTCCGCTGGGCCCCAGAAACAGCCGAGTCAGACCCTGCTGGAGCTGTGGTGTGTTTAAACTATATAAAACAGTGGCACAGCGAGGCTCGACTTGAATTCCCATAGACTAGAGCGCAAGTGGAAATGGCCCGGGCGTGTCTGCATCACCACGACGCAGAGACCAAGACTTTTCATAAATTAGCAGCAGTGAAATCTCCCCATCAGTGCAGAATAACCTTCTGACCGCTTAGGGACGCTGATTGCTGGAGAAAAAAAGAAAAGAAGTATTGCCACGTTTATTATGGTGTGACTGATGACCAGCAGACCTTGAACGATCAGGGGAACTTGGTTGCCTCTAGTTTTGAGGTAGAGAGCTATAAACAGATATTTTTCTTTTATGCTCGGCTTTGGCTTTTGCAGCATGTGTTAAAATGTGACCGAGAGGGATGCATATCGGCTTCTTTCCTGACAATCAATATCGCAGCTTTAGAGATGAAAAAAGGGATACAGAAAGAAGTGAAACTCAAATCAGCAATGCAAGCGTGGTGATGGTCTCCTGGGCACTGTCAGTGAATGCTGGCAATTAGTTTTGCAGCGGGTATTTTTATCTCATCATTTCTCAGTTATTCAATAAGCTGTGTCTTAGCCCCAACTGAGCATCTGTATTGAGGCAGCTATTTTGTGGCTATTCTAATCTCAGCAGTCAAAAGGCGGCACAGTGCCGGAGAGGTCAGCGCCTGGTCTCTGGAAATTTTTTTGTTCTTCACTCAGAGGGCACTGGCAGCAATAAACGGGAAAAGCAAAGGTGCAAGACGCCGGCATGGAAGTAGTGAGGTTGTAAATCCATTAGACCGAGGTGGGGTTAGATGCCAGAAAGCTCACTCTGACATGAAGTGAGCGTCACTCGTATTGCACAGCTTTATCCGCATAATACCTTCCAAGACATACCCTTGGGAAGGTGTAGGCATTGACCAGCTGAGTTGCTACATTAGTACAGGCTGTGCAGTGTGTGTGTGTGTGTGTTACTGCGGCTTGCAGGGCTATTGGAAAACACTGAACAACAACTACACCTACTGTATACGCCCTCCTTTACCCTTACTGAACCATAGGACTGCATGTTCTCGTACAGCAGTGGCACCACCTCTTCACAGCTGGCCTCTGAAACCATACGGGGAGATGAAATGGAAGGTGTCACCAGGTCTCACAATCTGACAGATGCCTTCTTTGTCAAAGAGCAATCAAAACATGCATGCCATATAAAGCTCTTTATGGGAGGACACAAAAGCACAAGCTGCCGGGTCAGGTGCCTGGCTCACTTTTCTTGTTAATTGTCTCAACCAGCACTGAAACTGGTGTCTCTGACTGGCTGAACAGATTAAAAAAAAAACCATGTTTTGTAAAAGCTGTGCATCGTACAGGTTTAATATAAGTGACTTGAAAAGGCGCAACCAACACAGGGGATAATGAGGTTTATTCTGAGGATGGTTGATACCCTTAAGCCTTATTGGATTTGTAATTTGAATTAGCAATGCGTGCAGCAGGTCTGTCAGGTATTTAGATGTCTTTATTTTTATTATTAATTTTTTTATTACTTTTTTTTTTTACTAGCTATCTGTGTTGCATTGAGTGGTAATGATCACATCTTTGGCTTGTCAATGCGTTGCAGGATGTTACAGCAGAAGCTCAGAGTGCTGCTGTCATGTGTTTGCTTAATGAAATCAGCCGGGATAGTCATTACCATTATCATGCATTATTGCCAACCCTTCCATGTTTAGCAGTGCCAGTGCAGTCAGGCAACAACTGCAGAACAATTTCATATCTCAGCAGGTAATACATAAAAAGAAATTTGCAGTGGAACGTGTGCAAGGATTTCTGCTTTCTAGGTTGCTGTGCGGGCTGTGGGGTGAGATTAATGGGGTCTTTCTCCCTTGCCAGTCTGTTGCATTGTGTTACAGCAGCTGCTCATGGTCCAGGTGTCATGTGTTAGCATTGTGAAATCTCAACCAATAGAGGTTATCAGCTATTGCAGGGATGTCAGAATAACAATAAGCAAAAGCTATTGATCTGTGTTAGTGAAAATAAAAGGATAAATAGGCGAGTTTTTCTAAATCCCAGTTCTGTCCACTATTAGGCTCAGCGAGATAGACATTTACACTATGGGGTATATACATGTCACACTCTGAGCATCACATTTGCAAAACGCCCCAAAGGTTTTCCTCGAGGTACTCTCTCTCACATAAGACAAGGCATATTTAAAATGTAGCGTGGAAGCCCTTGGTGTCGTATGTGAAATCCAGCATATATGTTTTTTCAGTCAGCGCTGTCCAACAATAAATAATGCATAGTGTCATAGTACTACACCACAAACCAGCACAGCATGTACTGCGATGACCAGGGCAGGTGATGGTGGAGATGAGAGGCTGATCAGAGAATTAATAAAAGTCCTGTTTTTGTTGTGTTTAAGGATGCTCTTTCCCATGCAGAGTAATTTCAGGTAGTTTAGAGCGTGAAACAAAAAAAGGCCTAATCAAAGAATATTACGATACAAAACAAGGTAGAATTTAAAAAGTGATGCCAGTGTTTTTTTTTGTTGTTTTTTTTCTCAATTTGGCCCCTGTATGAAGAAATGAACCAATAAAAAGAAAATGGAAATGGATTGCCAATTAAGTTGTTATCAGTGAAGCAAACGAGATGCACATTTCTCCCAAGGCAAATAAAATTTGGAGTTCAAGAGGCATGAAAGTAACTGCAGAAATGGCATAGTTACAGCTAGCCAAAAAAGATCAAAGGAGTAGCCACCAAAGTAGTGAGGCAATTAAACTGGAGCTACTTGTGGATTTTTTTTTTTTTTAGGTTAGCCAGTTATAAAGTTACAGAAACAAACAGTGGTTTTCCAGTGCACTCAAAGCACTGAACACTTGAAGAAACACAGGTAAATAACATTCAGGCCTCAAGAGACATAAAAGTCTTTTCACTTTTCAAGTTTTCTGCATCATGAATACTGAGAGGAGCAGAGGTATGAAGAGCACTGAAACATGTCACTGAAAGATCTGTTGGTTTAGTGAAATTTTATTCAAGTGGTAGAGTAAGCAGGGATAGTTTGCCTGGGATATGGTAAACACAGCTTACTTGCCCAAGAAATTGCCTAAGAAAAGGTGTTTACAGGAAAAAAAAAAAAAGCTGTGTCGAGGTGCTTCTGAATGGAAATCCTGCACATTCTGTAGTCGCTGAAAATGTGTTGGATTGTATAGTGGCCCAGGCCAAAAATAACGTTTTTCACTAAATGACTTGTGAAGTGATTCTCACAGTAACATGTGGTTATTGAAAGAAGTTATTCTTAATTGAAAGTAAGAGCAAACATTTGTTTGCAGTGGTTCAATTAAGAAAATGAGATCAAACAGATGGCCTTCAAAGAAATAAAACTGCAGACTCTTCAAAACCCATGCAGAAATCTTTATGAAAACACACAAAATATAGAACAAGCACAGAAAGCAGAGTTGATGTAATAAATAATTTTGCTCTTGGACTGATGCCTCTTTTTGCGAGATACTTATGCCTACGTATTTGTATTTCTTGAGAAGACTGATATTCCACATGAACAAGCCTTTCAATCAATGTATGCTGCCTCCTTCTTTTTTCTTGGCAGCTTTTAGCCGCTCAGATCATAGCAGTGCACCTGAATGGGGGAAACTGCTATTCTTTCCAGGGCATGAATGAGGGTCTGGAGCACACCTGTCACCCGTGGCTCAGGCACGGCCGCTTCTGACAATGGGTGATAAAATAGGCAAGCTCCAGGAGCGATAGTGCTTCCAGGCTGACCCGGTGAGTGTCCCTTATAAGATTTAACAGTGGTGTGGAAACAGGGTGGTAGAGCTGGGGTAGAGGCCACTGGAAGACACAATGGGGAATCCTGGTGCTTGAGCAAAGCTATCCACCTTATTATGGAATTCAGACGTAAACAGTTGGTCGAACTTATGTTTTTCTTGTGCCGCACTTCTGCTGGATTATTCCCCTACTAACGAGCTTGACTAGCTTATGTGACGATGTTATGGGAGCACTTCCAAAAATCAACTGTCTTGCACAAAAAACTGTATTTCCTGTAAAGGCAGAATGAGTAGGAATTGTCGTTGTGGTTTGTAATAGGAATATGAATTTGTAATTCATAGGATGGTGATGGAATGAAATTCCTGCCCAAAATGTGACATTGTCGTCCAAGGAAAAAAAAATTAGGCAGGCAGCCCCTACCCATCCAGGCCAACAGCGCGTCGCTCTTCGTCCTCATCCTCATTCTTAGTCATCGCCAGCAGGTGAAAGCCAACCACAGATTCACTCTCGATGTGCGACAAGCTTTGTCCGCTTGATGTTTTGCATTGCTGTATTTACTTTTTCCACAGACCGTGATTTTCATAGCTCCCTATTGGATGTCGTGTTATTGATCTGGCGCTGCGCTGTGATTGGCCGGGAGCTACACATCCGCTGCCCAAAGGCCGACACCCAGAAGAGTCCCGAGCTCAGCAAAACAAGTAAATCCAGGCAGAGGGCAGGGTCTCTGCAGACACACACACACGCCAACACACACTTCTAGTGGCTCATAAGTGATGATGGAGAGGGATTATTTTTTTTATGAGCCTATACGTTGTTTTGTTTTTCAGGAAAATCCTACTCACTCTGCCTTTAAAGGTAAGGTAATTAGCCATCTGTTGGAGGGATTCAGTCAGCCTGTAGTCAGTGCATAGAGGTTTACTGTAAACGGAGGCAAGTGAGCTCTTACTTTCATGAAGCGTGTGCAGGATATGGTATGATATTGAACCCCCCAGCCGACTTCAGTGGTAAGCAGGCATCATAACCCCAACTCAACATACTCAACTCATCTCCTAGTGTCTTGACACAAAAATTCAATTGGGTGATATATGTCACCCGCTGTAGAGCATACAGTGGTTGAGCTGCAGAAAAGCATCACATTTTATACCCATGAGGTATACCAGCCAGCCGCTCATTCTTCCTGTGTACTCCATGGTCCTCAGATAACAAGATTATTGGTGGCATCTGTCTTCCTCATGAACCACTGTTATGCAGTCAGCCTGCCATTGGCACAGCCTGAAAGTGTGACTCTTGATGTTGGGTGTCACAGCCTCTGTATGAGCATTTAAATAAAGAGATATGATATCATTATGTAGACAGGAAACAATAGCTGTGTATAGCAGCACCCAGTGATGGTCCAAACTACAACTTAGACTGTTTACCTCAAGGTGACTTTGATTTAGATGCTTTCAGTAGCTGCATCTGATCGTATCGATCAAGATCCTCTACCAGAGCATCATTTCCCTTTGGCTCTCCTAAGAAAGCAAATTAAGAGGGCTACAAGCTCTCATGCGCAACCGAAATGCATGCAAACAGTATCCTACTGTCCCATTAAATAATGCATAAGAACAATATATTACTGTGCAGCTCTTACTACCCCAGGTCTTACTAGTCCTATTAAGTCTTTCTTCTCTGAACCAAGAAACATGCGACGAAATGTATCGCAATTGATATGCAACATTCATTCTTGATTGAGGCGTTAGGGACAAGATAATGCCCTTTTATGTTAGTTCTGCCTGGTATACCACTGTGGGGAGGAATCAGTCAACTCTTACATATTGATTTGTTTCTCAGAAAGTCATATGACATACTCTACATCAGGCTGCACTAACCCCATGGAAGATGTCGAGCTGTACTGCCTATTAAAGGCTGAAAGACCACAGAAGCATCAGCTATTCTAGTGCAGAGAGGAGTTAAGAGCCTCACCCTTCACATTGTGTTTTCTCTGTGTGGATGGATGTCTGGTTTTAATAAAGCCGCACACACAATCTAGCATCCCAGTGCAAGACAAAAAGACAATGAATAATATCTAACGCTTGCCATACTTTTAACGAGTTAGCATTTCAAAGTATATTTCCATGTTCATCTGCGGCAGCTGTGGGAAGTAGGATACATTTCACGATATGCCATTTCAGCACAAAAGATGTGGTGTTGCCACAAGAGGTTTTTTTTTTTTTTTTCTTGCAGGTGGAGGAAAATGAATCAGAGGATATCATTAGTTTCCGTGTGCTTTGATTTTCCCGCACGGTCCTGATGCCTAAATATTTAATCAAAGAGAAAAACTAAACTTTGAGAAATATTCATTGTCTTTCTCAGTCAAGCGTCATTACCATGATTCTCTTGTTGGAGTTGTTGGAGCTGACAAACAATAAACAAGAGGAAAAAAAACTGTGTAGCCTTAATTATATATTTCCCAGTTCCTTAATGAATTTGATAAGCATCTCATTGGTAACTCACAAAGGACCACTGCTGAATGAATACTAATCTAAATAGGCTTGATAATCACAAAAAAAATGCACACTATAAGGGAGATGAAAAGTACTGGAGCTGGAGAGGGAAACAGCAATAGAGAATATATGCAACTGACCCAAATCCATGTAATAAGTTCCACTTAAAGAAGACTTGCTTGTACATGCATTACTTGATATTTATCTAAAAAGCATACAAGATTCACAAACGGATAATGCATCGCCATCGGCTTGTTGAAACAATATCCCACCTTGCAGGTTTATCTCAAGGTTTGATGTGCAGTATTTGTGTAAACCACAGATTAGTGCTGATGAAATCTTTAAGATGCATTAGAACTCCAAAAGAGCTCATTCCCTCAGCATAGATTTCACATACAGCTAAACGCGTGCCTCGCAGAAAATTTGCAAAACAATTATTGATCAGTGCAGAGACACAGAAGTGGAAAAGCTTCTTGATACTTATTACTAATTATAAGCCTCCTTGCGATGTTGTTTTGGAGGGCGTTATTATGACCAGCATTATCTGATAATATGTTTGATTTTCTAAAAAAAAAAAAAATGCAGAGCGTTAACCACGTTTACATGCTGTGATGAAAGGCTGACAAAACTGAGCATGAAATGATCATCTCGTGGTAATCTGCTTAGGAGGTGCACTATGTTCTGTTTATTAGGCCAGGACTGTCATTAACTATGCATTTATGTCATCTCTATAAGCACACCATACACACTATATGACTCCAAATGGAATTAGGCTCCAGTTATAGTGTAGAAGTTGGTATTACAGCACAGTGTTAGAAAATAGGACACTTGCTGATGTGCCACGCTGGTAATTGGCGGATTTTTACCTTCACCTGTGCACTGATATTTCCCAGTGCTGACACACGTGATTTATCTTTGTTTTCATTTTTAGCTTAGACTCTTCTTCTTCATGTTGTGGAAAACCTAGAAAACAGACCTGTGTACCCGGCAGGTCTACATAATTACTTTCTCCATAGGGTTTTACGAAACCATTCACAGTCTTGATGATGGCTTCGTGCCTCTCCGTGTATTTTAACTTCATCTTAGTGCTGTGCCAGCAAATGTACAGATGAAGAAGAGCTCTGTTTTGGTCAAGTGCGGTGGCATTTTGAAATGCCGGGGTAGGAGACAATTAAATTGCAAATGATTCTGCCAGATATAATTGCAAAGCAGGCATGTTATTGGGATGATATGTCTGAAAGATTTAAGTTGATGTGAAATTTGAATATAGCCTCCTGTACAGTATGTTTGTTTTTTTTTTGTTTTTTTTGTCTCTGATCTAATAATAATAATAGGAAGATGTATTGATTTCTGTAGCAAAGTTCTCTTTTTGCCACATTGCCTCTCCCGTGGGAGGTCGAAGTGCAGAGTCAGCTGCAGGAGAGCGTCCCAGAAGCTGGTGTGTATTCGGAGACTTGCTCAAGGACACTTAAGCAGGGTAGATGTGTGCTGACACAGGGTTTTAACCCTCATCAACCAGTTTTCAGTGCCTCTTAATTTTGTTCTTGGGCTTGTTGCTTAGGATAGCGTTTTGCACCTCCATTCATTCCCACACTCTGTACCCATGGCCACAGGCTAACTGGCTGTATTATAGGCTGTTGTAAATCCCACTAAACATTGAAAATGTCATGAGTTTCAGGTATTGTTTGTTCTGATTAAAAAAAAAAAAAAAAAAAAGTTCTCAGCATGGCCATGTATCCATTCTCATGCTCTTCAGCCCTCCATAGGATGATAAATGATCACATTACAGGATGAGGATCACCCCCAGTCAGCCTTAAATTTGCAGGATCTCTACCACAGGAGCGACTTTAAACAACAGATTCAACTCTATTCTGTGTACATTACAGTCAAGATAAGATAAGAGAGGATTAGACAACCCCTTAATGACCCCTGTGGGGAATTACAACAACAAATAAATATCTGTCTCTTTCTCTATCCGTCGGTCTGTCTGTCTCTCAGCGTCTCTGTCTATTTTTTTTTATCAAGCCATCCATCCATCTGTTTCTCTGCCTCCCATTTTCTGTGTTAGGTTAATTTCTAGGGTAATTGGCTAATTTGTACATATTAGCAGGGCCCACTTCAGCCAAAGAGAGTCAAGGAGAGAGTTAGAGAGGTAGAAACAACATGTAGTAGAAGACTCTCTAATCTTCTAAGACTAGATCTATCGAAGACCAGACTTGTCTGCACATTAGACGGCGTTTTGTGTGTAATTATGTTCACCATTACAGCGTGCTGGTATTGCAGCAACACTCTTGACACCGCACACATAGAAATCCGGACTGTGCAATTGGTGAAAGTGAGAAGTGGATGAAATAACAGAGAGGCGTTATGTCACAACCTCTTTGAGGGTGCTCCTGCCCTTAAGTGGGACACTGACAATATCCAAAAATCATCTTTACTTCCTTTGGAAGAGAGCCGACTGAAGTGGATCAAGTGCACGCTATGCTCTATGCAGCTACTGCCAAGTTAAAATGCAGCTACAGCCAAATGTATACTACACCATAAAGTCACAATCTATGCATCGTATTAATGCACTTTAAAGATGAGGGCCGCCTATACTGACTATAGAGCAATAAACCCATTATAAAGGTTTAATTAATATACATTATTACCATTTATTCAATGAAATTGTGATAATAAAGAAGACTGGAAAGAAGAGGTTTCCTGTGGTGAATGTGTAAGGACTGGCCCTCGGGATATTAATTTCCTCCCCTATAATATTGCAGTCTGGAAAGTGGAAATGTCTCAAGGGCCCAATTAACCCACAGCACTGCTGAAGGACTTTTAAGAAAGTTATTTCCAAATCGTCTAATTTATAAACTGACATGCTTATATAAGACTAGTTAGCCAAGGGGCGAGTGGTGTAGAGAGAAGGCTTTGCGTGCCACGTTTCATGATTCAATCTGTTCTGATGTTGGGAATCATCTGTAATATGCGCAGAGCCCCCTTTAAGGACCTCCACCGAGGGCAGGTGGGTGACATTGACTTGCATGAGATGTGAATTGGCAAAACAAAAGCTCCACCAACTCAGACTTCACTGTTGGAAGGGAAACAGCAGTGACATAACAGTCTCAGCCCGCAGCGTACCTGTCTGTCAAGATGCATTGAGACATGGCAACCAAACAGTCATTCCTGTCAGAGGAAAAAAAAACTGCCCAGGAGAAGGTCAGCTGTAGATCATGTTCCCGGGAATCATGCTCAGATGTGAAAGGATATGGAAGCTCTGTTTTGATACCCACATCAATATATTAGGCCGCAAAGTCAAGAACAAAACAAAATAAGCTAAGAATGTAAAAGGATAATCTCCTTAAAGAATGATAATATTGTAACAGGCAGGAGATCTATTTTTGATTCATGCTTTGGCCTTTTCTGAGCCATCCATGCTTATATTTATTGATGATGCGCTTTGACTGGCTTCAGCAATTCTCCCGCTCACTACCGAGAGACTCGATAAATGATGACTGCATCTACTCATTGTTGGCTGAGTGTTTATTGACTCAAAGGGCTTCATTTATGTGGCCAAGATTAGTGACGTTCTACGATTATACAGCATGTCGGCCTTCTGGATGTTTGGCTGGACGGTCAGCGAGGACTCCGGGCCAATCCGACAGTACAGCACGGCATCTAAATTTCCAGTTAGGTCTGTTTGAGTCTGTTCATAAATCCATCCTGACACTCAAATAGTGGCCACTCTAGTTCTATTATGGCAGAGCAAAGTAATAGAGATTTTTCGGACAGCTTAAGATTTCAGATATCCGCATCACAGTGTTTACACATTCATATTCCTGGATCCGCAGAGGCCAGTGTCACAGAGTCCTGTTGTGCACAAAATTAGTTGCAATGGGAGCGACTCCAGAAAGTGTCACGTCATAGATCAGAGAACTGGCTCTCGGGCTTTTATAGCTTCAGGAAAACCCTATTCATTGGTAAACAAATCGACATAAAACTGTCCAAGATCATACGGCAGAAATTATGTGAAGCTGTTTGTTTGGGGTGGATTTCGCTGCCGGCACTGGTAATTGTTAAACACTTTAAAAACCAAGGGCAACTTCGATTTGTCAGTGCAAGACTTCAATCTCAACGGCGTACCGAGGAATTTCACAGCGTCGGCGCTCGTGCCACATTGTCCCCTCTCACTGAACACTTACCGAATGATGGGGCGGTTAAAAACAGGTGCGTTTACATGCACGTGAAATAGTGCGTGCTCATTTTTGCATACTGTGAAATGTCAGAGTTGTGATAACGGCTCTTTCCTCTCGTTCGCGTCGTTTTGTTTATTTTGCTAGATGATTGGGTCGTACATTGTGAAAGCCTCCTCCGGGGGACAAAAGCTGCCGATCAAGATGAAAAGGAGATAATAGCAGAGCCACTGACTGAAAGAGCACATGGCATGAGCACAGTAATGGCGTATACATATGGCTTTGATCCACGCTTGGGGTGGGGAGGTTGATTGAACTTGAAGAGCTTCCGTTGTTTCAAGCTACATTTCCACAACACTGGCATTTTAATGGCATTAGCATGTTTTGATAGGTAACCGACACCGAATTATATATCTTAAAGGAAGACTGAAGGCCTCATTACAGGATTTAAGACACTGTACGGTTGAAAATGCTGTTGAGGAGCGAAAAAGATGTAAATAGCTATTAACTGAACATGTGGTGTTTGCGTTCATTCAGAGTGTGATTACTTTTGCTGAGCACGTGCTATAGCTTCAAGTGTCTAATTACACCATGAAAGTAAAGAATTCCTCTTGAACGTCCCAAAAGCAAGTTTGCAGTGGTGCAGGTCTTTGAATTTTGACATGACAGTAATTTTTAGATTAGACAGCTGAGCTCGGAAGACACTTGGCAGCTGGCTGTCAGTGAAGTGGCTCTGGGGAAGAGACTTCATCGTATTAGACAGCAAAATCCGTTGTGCGTTTTACGGTCTTTAAAGATGCCCTTGTGAACATTATACATAGCCATGAGATAGTTCTATTTTAAAGCGCCCTTTTAAATACATTGTTGAGAGGAAACATATAATGGAAACTGTGTCTACTATAGGCCATGGTTATGCATAAATAAGGCCAAATTCACTGGGGATTTGTTGGGCCTTCTCTGAGCAAATTGCATATTTAAAAATAAATATTTCTCTTACTTTGTGTTAGTGCCACTCCAGGCTGTTGGCGATGTAAAAATACGGGTGTTATGGCCTACTTATTTAATGGAAAACGATCTAGCTTTGAGCACAGTTTGGAGTTTGAGCAATCCTTCCTGAGATTCGCCACTGACTTGTGAGTGTGTTGACAGTGCAATTTGTTCCAGCGCATTCCTGTTGCATTATGGCGAACGCTAACTGTTTGGTTTTCTCACCTTTAAAAGCTCGTGGCTAAGGCGCATCATCCTTATTTACTGCGCTGCTATGATAACAGCGCTCCCTCAAGTCTGTCAGGCGTTTATGGCGGCCTGGAGATTCAGCTGGCATGCAGCGGGCGTCTGCTCTGGAAGCGGGGATCTTGTGTTTGATCTTCGCTGCGTCTAGTTCTCCTCTGTTTGCCCCATCTCTCCCATTCCTGGAGCTCGGCTGGTTTGTTTGTTTGTGTGTTAAAAGCAAATAAATAAGTGGGTATAAAACAGGGCTGTACCTGACTCTTCCTTACAATTTCTCAAATTGACTCTGAGTTGGCCTCTCAATATGACGAATTGACTCTTGGAACCCCCCAAAAATACAATATTTTCCATTCCCTATTGCAATATATTCCCCTCCAAAAAGGATGTGTCTTATTTAAATTCCATATTGCACTGCCGAGTAACTAAAAAACACTTGTGAGTTCACTGTGGAGGTTTATGACCGGTGATTCAACGTGCCGACCCTCATATGAAACATGCAAACGGCGATGAAAAACTCCGCTGATTCTTTAAGAGTCACATAACTTAGCTGACAGAAAATTAGGACTACTTGATCAAAATTTGCTGACAGAAGTTTATTAAGAAGTCACTTGATTTCCTTGCAAAGCGGATTATGTGCCGGGAAGTGAAATGGCAGTGGCGGTTTAAGTCATCTGTCCCCTTCCATTAGATTGGCAACAAAGGGACGTGAAGATGTAAAATAACCCTTAACCAAAATAGATGCACCTGCGTGTTTGACTGCAGGCCGAGTCTCCCTCAGCACGACCGCAGCATAATCAGGAGCCTAACATATGGCTGATGAGCCTACAGCGCGGCCGCTTTGCTCTAAGTGCCGTTAATATGCTCAGAGTGATTTGGGTGCATGGAAATACTTTTATGTGTGACAGGAGAGGCCAGTGTAGCCGCTGCCCATCTGACACAAACATGAACTCTTAAGGTCAGCCTGACATCTCAGACTGAGGGACTGAGGCTGCACTCAGCTCAGCTTTCATCACCATCCAATGAAACTTTGATGACATTTCATCTTTGTCTAGAATCTGTGCAAAATGAAAGATTAACTGCTTCCTTCGCACTGCTGACAATTCCCTTTTTTTTTTTTTTTTTATTGTACTCCAAACCAATACTTTACTGTAATGTCTGTCAGTCACGCTTCATTTTAGAAGATTAGTGCAGATTTGCTGCATGTGATTTAATGTTCACGGGGTACAGGGATGTTTCAACTTTCCCAAATTTTTCTGAGACTGAAACTGAAATTCATGCAGTTGTTGATATTTCACATATTTATTATCAGCAACAGTACTTCTATCAGCATTAGTAATGAAATGATGGTTATTTTTCTACTTTCATTCGTACGTCTGTTGTCACCTTTATAAAGTATAAGGTGTAGTCAGGGGTTGAAAATAGATTTACATACTAAATATGCCCTGTTCTGATGCACAAGTGTGCGGCATAAAGAGGTTTTGATGAAATGTATTTTTGGCATCCTATTCACACAATTCATTTGGCTGATAGGCAGCATAATAATCATCCATTACATTTATTCACACACACTATTGCCGTGTTGCTATTTCTGTCTCGGTTCATAAGAAGCGTCTCCCTTAAATGCATAGCTATTTCCCCAGTTCTTTAATTTTTCCTCCCCTCCCTGCATAATTATGCAAGTAAATTGCATGAACAGGTTTTGCGATCGCAAATAGGACCGAATTTGTATGTAGGTTCAATGTGGTTTCGGATAAAAAGCACCGTCAGATTATCATACAAATAAGTCATTATTTGCATGGCGTGGCAATATGTTTGAGTTGCAGTGTGTCATTGTTATAACCTCCTCGTTAATCATGTTGGATCAGATTAGAGCAGACCTTTACGTAGACAATGATGTTTACTTTACACAACAGTGATCCTCTCGGGTAATCCAATTGTTTCTCATAAATGAGATTTTAGGTAATAAGGTGATCGCTGCAATGAAGTTATAAAAGTGTCAGTGTGACAGGCGATGAGGTGTCTAAACGGGCGATTTACACGCGAGAGGATTGATCTGGACGCGGAGGGGAAAGGAAGGATCGAGTGGGATTTAGAGTGCGACTGGATCTCTGGAAATGGTTTATAGATTAAGGCGCGTGTGTTAGTCCAGCATCCTGCGTTCAGCGCCTCGCTTCGTGGTGTCCCTAAATGTCTGCGAGGCATGTGAGCAGCCAACGTGACTAATTGTTGTTACTCACGCTCACATTGTACTAAGAGCTTCGACATCAGCGCTAATGTATGTTTTAGATTTAAAAACAAACAAACGAGCAAACACACAAAACATGAATCGGGTTGATCCGGCGCGGGCCTGCGTTTCATGCTGAATCATGGCATTTCCGGGTGGTGCCACTCGCCATGGCAACAGCAGTGCGCGGGCAACTGATGTCAGCGCGTTGGCCAAAGAGATTTCATTGAACAACTTTATTGAAACTTCCAAAACAGTTCGAAAAACAGGAAGCTTGACAGGGGGGTGCGCCAATCTCTCCATCCTTAAAAACACATTGTTCTCCATTGATTCACAAATATATAATTTTGTTTCCGATGGTTTTTTCGGGGGACAAATATCCCTTTTCCCGGGATTTGGGGCTACATGACCCCCTCATCCACCCCGTCCCCCCTGGGATTTCCATCTATGCACGCTGCAATAGGTTTTTTGTTTTGTTTTTATAAATTAGAAGCAAATTCAAGGCCACACCAGGACATGTTTCGAAGTTGAACCATCTGGAAACACTAACCCTAACCAAAAAAGCCCCACACTGGATTTACAACATGTGACATTAGTGCAACAACTGCACCGACAAACACAAGCACCACAAAGCTATTTTAAGGATATCGGCTAATTGCGAGTTGCTGGTTATCATCGTGCACAAATTAAAGGTGCTCTAACATTTTTAGTGGCTGATGCAGGGCAGTGCACACAACACAAAGGCCACATGAAAGGGACTTTGAATTAATTAAATTTCTTCTGCAAAAGGCAGCTACATGGGAAGGGCATATTGAGATAAATACCAATTAGTAGTATTTGTCAGCTTTTAAAGAGGTCACCTCTTTTGTGTGTGAGTTTTGAAAGCAACACCAGCGAGACAAACAAAGTACAACTGCTGAGGGAGAACAAATTTGTCATTAGTCAAATTACAAGTGCAACGCTCACAGGCGCTGCAGAGGATTCAGTCGGGCGTTGATAACAGTCTCAAAAATCCACGGCAAACATGCACACGCCGCGTTGGTAAAGGAGTGCAGAGGTCACGCGCTGAGTGACAGGGATGGACAGACACCGAACAGGATTGTTGTCAACACCGCAAATCTGTGGCGTCTAAAATTACCACAGAGTTTAAAAATCCACAGTCTTCCATATGTTGTCGCTCCGTGGTGATGAACTACAGCTCATGTCTCACAGAGGGAAAATAACATTGACTGACCAGGTAACACCGACACAAATATAGCTTTTAACTCAAGTGCTGAGATTTGAAAGTAACCTAACATAGGATGATGTGAATATGTTGATGTGACAGCAGCTTCACAGCAGCTGGAGTGTAGCTCGCACCGTGTATTTCCCTGTTAGTGTCTGTGCAGCGCGAGCTGGCTGCCCTGTCTGGATCTGCGACTGAAACCGGAGCGTGTGTTGTTGATTAACCTGGTTTAAAATGTAACCAGCTCCATTTTGAACTCCTGAAATGTATTTGCACTGTCACCCAGGACAGATGCAGCCTGACAAGCGGATGGTGCTTTCGATATTTTCCAGTAGCAAAAGTATGGAGAGGGTCTCTGGTCGCAGCACATGAGGCCGTTTTTGAGTTTTTAGGAGACAGAAGTGATTGCACATGACTCTGGACTCGCTGCAGTAGCTTAAGAAATCATCACCAACGTTTTGGCGAGCCGCAGGTAAGCTGGCCTCTGTTATTGTACTGTTTCACCATACACAGATATCATGATGCCAGTCGGTTTTAATTAAAAAACATTTTGGATTTTGGCTTCGTCTCCACATCTCAACTGAGGTTGTCCATCATGAGCTTCACAAAGCTGGTATTGATGGCAGGGCAGCCGTGTGGAAAACATTCATATCCAAAGCACAAACATGCAGGACTCGGTGTGAGGAGCACAGGACCTCAGTAACACAGGGTGTTTGTTCTGATGAGTTGCTGTTTACCCTCAAGAATGTTTATCAACATTCCAGCATCATCATTATGCAGTGGTTATGAATTGATTAGTTCACATTATTAGTATAACACACACACACACACACACCAGCCCCTCTTCTCAAATTTCTCCCATTTTCAAAACTTTGGGACAAAACAAAAAAGCCTTGAATCCAAAAAGTACCAGAACCAGGTCAGTTTTAATTAAAAAAAAATCAAGACCTCATTATTGTTACACATTTTAAGCCACAAGCCAAGACAGAAGCAAAGGATAATGGATGACAAAGGCTTGATATGAAAGTATCTGTTAGGATAAAAAGCACACCACAAGAGCACGGTCGCTCTCGTGGCGCACAGCAAACTCACACAGCTGGTGGGGCAGAGAATGGAGGATGTCTCTGCACGGCATTTGAAATAGTTAATTTGACATTTCCTATATGTTGCACTGCAGAAATGTAGGATTTGAGGTACTCACCCCTGGATGTGTTCCCGGGGATGGAGGCTGTCCATGAATAATTAGCTCAGTTTGAGCTTACTCGTTAAGAGGCTTAGAACTGCTATGAGCTAAAGTATAAGCCGGCTTAGTGAGGTAAGTCTTGTAGACCAACTATTGACCACATGTTCTCGTGGCGCACGGATATATTCTGGGTATCTTTAATCGCTGGTTTGCTGTCACCTGCTCTCCTTTTGGATTAAGGTGTTTTTTTGCGCCTTAAATCACGCAGACGTACAGTTGCCACTAAAAATGGCACATAAATAACAGCGGCGTCGTAAAAATGCCAAGTCCAGATCCTATAACTGCACAAAATCAATTATGGGAGCGGTGATTAGTATCAAGTTTGACTCGAACCAATAATCGCGCCACACAACAGCCCCCGTCATCAAATGAAGCCTTTATGAGGTGTTTTGTTCGGTTTGACCACGCCGCATATGAAAAAGCATTAAAGCGCTGACCCCTGCGCCTGTGTTGGCTGTGATGGAAATGTCAGTAGGATAAGAATTGTCTAATGGCCCTGTAGTCCCTGTTGCCTTTTAAAGACATCTAGATTTTCCGAGCCATTACCTTTGAGAGATGAGTACCATTCAAGAACGAAATATCCTGTTAGAGCCGTGTTTCACACCAGCATCGACTCACGCAGAAGGAGACCTTGTTTTTGTCAGTAAATCAACATGGCCCGCGCGTCTGTGTGGCTGCACACGAGGGGGGATCATTGGCAGATCCCATCCCTCAGGTTTCCCTCCGTCCTCTGCGTAGTAGACTGTTTCCAATGGTAACTGCTATTTCCAGTGACATGGAGGATAATAGAGAGTCACTTTCTCTCTCTCTGTGAAACACCCTCCAACGGTTTGTCACTTTTAAGCAGTGTTTTGCATTTTTTTGCGTGTAGCGGGGCTGGAATCACAAACTTCACTTGTTCCAGGAAATGGAGAATTAAGAGTTTACCGCCATTAGAGGCAATGGTGCGTTTCACTACAGTGTACTGTATATAGCAACCTGCAAAGTGCCAATAAATGTACCCGTTTGTAATTCAAGCAGAGATTCCTTCATCCGCCATTTCTCCTTGAAATCTTTTTTAGAATTACAATAAAGCTCCATCTGTCCGTCCGTCTTGAAAGCGGTTCACAGAGCGCAAACAATTCCTAAGCCCGCTGTAATGACAGACTCAGATGAGATTCGGAGGAGAATTTGTGTCCGTTTTTGTGTTTAATTAAAGATGTCTGAGATGATTTGTTTTAAAGTTTGTTACATACATGAGACGGCGGAGTAGCCCCTCTCCAAAAGTTTTCAGCAGGCTCAGTTATCTCTTACACATGTCGGGTACACAACATACAATATTTACATGCCAAGTAACTTTCTCCTGCAGGCTTGGTTTGTTCCTCAGATGGCGCTGAGGCTGAAGGAAAATGCCATGGCAGAGAGTCTGGCACCATAACCTGCTAATGAAGATGTATCTAAAAGGAGAATGACACAGATGGCACTGTCAACAGAGTTGCCTCTGCATGTATCTAAATTTGGACCATTGCCACATAATCTCAGTTTATAAACATGCATAAAAGATAAGCTCGCGGAGAAAAGGAGCGGTTTTTAACTGAATTTCACATCCCAGCCACCAATTTGGTTCCCTTTTCATTTTGCTCATACCATTACAGTCGACTGACAATAATGTGAGAAATCCTTTGTAGTGAGCTTTGACAATCTCGAAACGTACTGCAGTGTTAGTCCATTGTGTTCCTGCCGAGATTTCACCGTGTATAATACCCCAAACAATCGTGAGAATGTCACACGTTTACAGAGGATTTTTCCCCCCCCTCACATCTTCATAAACTACTTATGAAGTGCCTTGCATATTCGCAGGGGTGAGAGCGGTTTGCGAATGGCACGCCGCAAAATAGTTTTGATGCAGGTGCGTGGCTGCGGGGCAAACTCTGGCTTCATGATCAGATTCCACTGATTTCCTGTATCCTGTTGCAGTGCCTGAAGAGAGGATAAATTTAACATGGCACAGTTTCACTCCTGTATCTCTCGCCCAGGTTGAATGCGGTCTAAATTGGAGATGGAGAGATGAAATAAAAGCATGTTTGAGCTTGCAAATCCAGTGTTGCAGTTCACTGTTGTACAGCTCGCCCCAGCTATTGGCATACAGGCGTACTACATCCATTATTAATCACATGGTTCTCAAGGACGAAGTCGCTGCGAATTAGTATGCAGGGAGAGCTAAGATCGCTTACCAGCAGTGACTCGAAAATTAAGCATTAAAAAACAGAATTCAGGCTTTCTCCTCAGTGTACAGTCGACTGTGCCTGTATCTTTGTTGTGCACAAAATGGCCACGGGGACTTTGTGGGAAATTCAAGGCTCTACAATGTTTGCAGTCACATGTAAATACTCTGTGGATCAGAGATAAAGATATTACCATCATTATTTTTACCTTCATTTTCTTATCTTTATTTCTGACTAAGCCATTGCAAAAAAAAAAATAATAATAAAAAAAAAAAGGGGGGAGAAATGGATTTATTGGAATCCCTTGCCAGATCCCTTCACGGTGTTAGGCTAAATAAGCAGTTTTGTTTTAGTGACTGGTGATAGATCAAATGTCTTTCCCCTGAGTTTGCAATGACTTGACAACAAAAAAATAAATAAAATAGGCTAATGTGATAATTAAATGCATATTTCAGTGTATTTCACACGTTACACAGCAAAAATAGTCATGCTGACAAGTCATTTAGTTTGGTATTCCGTGTTTAAAAGCCTGTTGTTTTGGGGTTTTTTAAACAAAGTTTAAAAAAAATCTGTTAGAGGGATGAGTTAATCCCACTTGTTTCCAGCTGCTAATCAACTTGTTTCCAGACTTTTCTTGAAGCAAGTGTCATTTTCTTGATAGCAGGCTGATCTGCCTCTCATTGCCATGATTCAACATATTTATACCTGTTCCCAGAAAGAAAGAAAAAACTGAAACAAGTGAAACTGCATTGGAAACAAGTGTGATTACCTCATTTTCATCTGATTTAAGAAAAAACAGTATCCTAAGACTGAATATGAGACTTGTCAAGATGGAGATATTCTGTAGTGTGTTGTACTTATTTCTCTTTCTGTTCTGTGTTGTATTATACAGCAAGCAATTTATGCCCACAGTCTACAACAAGAGACGGAAAGATTTTTTTTTTTTTTTTTTGAATGCCTGTGGTGGCCACGGATTCCAGGACCAGCAAATGTCAGAGTATCGCTGCTCACCAAGTCATAATACGATAATCATGGGGAAAAATGAAAATCTTCAATCAGAGTAAAATATCACTTTACAGAGGGCAGAGGGTGCACAGTCGAGGTTTCACTGGAAATCCCCCATCAAAATACTGCAAGCTATTATGCTAAGTTATTAAATTATCGCGTGGATGACACAAGTCTGACTAAAGGTCTTCTTTCATGTAGTGAACTGCGGTTAAAAGGCACGGCCCTGTCGGTACACAGTCAGTGGATGACATTCAGCTAATGAATCGTCATGCTGTAATATATTCATCACCCTGCTGTTTCGAGAACACGTTGGATGTGGATATGAAGGGATTCATCATTCTGCCAACTACACATTTTCAGTGTATCAGTGGGCGAACAACACTAACAGTCTCTGAGTAGGACCAGACTTGCGACTGCTTGGAGGCATCAGGCTCAAAACTGTAGCACTTTTCCATCAGCAGCCGCGCGACATGGCAGCTTCTCTTAGTGAATATGTGGAATCAATTGACCGGCAGGCAGAGAGGGATTTGGGGAGCTCGAGCAAGTCAAAGTACTAGTCTGGAGTTCCTCTCCAGTAGAGCCTCACCTACCTCGAAACCTATTGTGGCACTTAAAGGTAGCAATGGACCCTCGAGGAATTGCACGAGAACAACAACATCTAATGGTGAAAGCATCCTTTAATCTGCCCGGAAAGAGCCAGACCCTCGCTGTGCATTCGGGGGAGCAGAGCAGGGTCTGGCAGGGCCGCGGTCTTTCACCCGTAAACGCGGCGCGCTCCGTCGTCTCTGGCGGCGCGAGCAATTTCGGGGCGAGATCGAGCTCCTTGAAGGGGACGTACTTGACATTCATGTAACTCAGCATCTACATAATGTGAGGGAGGATTCCAGCGGAGGACGTCACGCTGCAAGAAATCATCGAGTCTCACATTCAGTGTTAAAAATCTTGTTTTTGTCTTAGAAGAACTGGAAAAAAACTCCATGTGTTTCCGATGCAGTTTGGCTTTTTTCAGGAATTTTTCTCGGAACAAGCGTAAATGTGTTGAAACAGGGCAGATCAGCCCACTAGGTCAAGAGACAGATTCTTGCTCCGAGAAACTTATGGAAACGAGTTGATTAGCATTGGAAACAAGTGGGATTAACTCATCCCACCGGCACATTTTTTTTCCCGCTTGTTTAGAGAAAAACAAGATTTTAACACCGAATATGAGAGTAAATGACTTGCTAAAATGGAGATGTTTTGCCGTGGAGTCATAACGCCAGCACATTAAAAGTTATTAGTCTAAAGATAACCTTATGAGCACTGGGTGACTCATGCTAACTTGAGGAAACTACCATCTGTCACCAGAACTGCACGTTTTGCACCTCAAAGACCCATAAAGAGAAGAATGCTTCATGCCGAGAGAGAGAAAGATATCCCCAGTGCCAGCTCATTTAGACCCACCATCAACTGCTGATTGAATGTCTTTGAACTTGAGATTCGAAATTGATTTTCTTTAAGTTGCTTTAATGGGGTGGTGCTGCTGCACCCCATCCTCAACCCTCCCCCACACACACCCTCCCACCCCCCCCCCCCC
>OMLB01019972.1:90452-102792 GCA_900302555.1 Myripristis jacobus
GGGGGGGGGGAGGGGGCTCCTTCTTTCAGTCTCTGATGTTGCATGTGAAGTGGAGGCTGGAGCGCGGCGGCACACAGATTGGTTTCTATTTAGTTTAATGATGCATCATGGAGAAGAGTGACACATACAGGGTCTATTTCACTAAGTATGTCAACCTCTATACCATTGGTTCAGGTAAGGAGCAAACAGTGTGTCGCCTTCACACGGCTGTTGTTAGACAGCGATAATGAAAACGACCCTGGAGACGCATCTCGCACCATTCCAATGTGTGAATCTTTGCTTCACAAGGTTAAGTCTGGGGCAGCCTGACACTGGGGAAGTTACTTTATGGCCACAGATATGCAATAAATTAGCAAGTATATTTGATTAGCTAAGGCCACAGTCGTATCACACACACAGACACACACACACACACACACACACACACACAAACTCACATATGTGTGCATGCTATTTCCTGCATTCCACTCTGACATTGAATACCCACCAGCTCCAAGGGCATCGTTATCACTTTGACCTTCCTATAAGTGGGCAAGCAAACACAGAATATTCTTTTGGAGATCAATAAGGTATTAGATAATTGTGATAAAATAATAATAAAATAAATAAACAAATAATACTGGAGTAATAGTAGGAGTAGTAGTGGTGGTGGTGGTGGTGAATAGTAGTAGTAGTTCTTGTTGTAGCAGAATAATAAAGCTGTGGTTTCACTCAGTGGGTCCCAGATGTCAGTGTGTGTCACTGAGCATGTAACATGGCTTTGTGAAAAAGACCACAGCGTGCATTGCTGGCCAAACTGTCCTTGGATGAATGCTGAAAAAGATATTGAAATGACGGCTCACACACATAGTCAGTGTCCATTTACAGTGGAGGACTTAATGACTTATTGTCATTAGAAAATGTATTCTATACGCCCAGTTGAGTGTTCTCTGTAAAAATCAAAAGTGCTTCTCGCTTTTGAGCAATTTGTCACAGAAAACGTATTCAGTGCACCTCATTTGTCTTCTCTGATTGCCTTATTGAAATGTAGTTTTTATTTTATCTGCTGACTGCCAAAGTACTTTTTTTTGTGTAGAAAGCCCTCAGTGATATCATTTTTCTCTAAACGCTGTGTATAGTCCAACCAGAGACCGCAAAATTGGATTGTAGCAGCGGTAATTCCTGTGCAGTGCAAGGACTGTGGAGATCAGTTGTGAGTTGTTGGGCTGATAGATGTTGGAGCCTGTGTTGCCTATTGTGTGGATAATATAGTTATGCCATTCACTGTAACCCTCCAACTTTACTGCCTATAAAGCACACATCATTGCAATTCTTCTTAAATTAACCCCACAGAGGTCTCGGATTACATCTGATCCTGAGACCATTAAACACCTACAGCCATTATAATATTATGCGCTGGAATTAAGGAATCACTTCACGAAATTACACGTGGTTTCGGTATTATTGCTTTCAGGATACTTGTGGGAACAATCCAGAGTTGTTCAGAAAGAGTGTTAAATGATATCGAGGCTACCTTGTGTTCAGGAGAATAAAGCCCTGCTGCAGTATAATGGGCTGCTGCTGACCTATTTGGACACTATAATAACATCCCACTGGAACTGAGAGCACAAGATAAAAATCATTTAACTTGCTGAAACACCCGGACATCATGGTGGCCTATACACTCTAGGCATAGCATGAAAGCACAACATTGCTATTTGTGATAATTCACTTGTGGCTCTACACACATCAGGTTGCTGTACCTTTCAAGAAGATGATACATTAGAGTCGGCAACTTGAGAATTTTACTGAAATTAGTGTGATTTATTTCTGAGGTTTGTTTTTTTTAAAGGGGCGCATCAGCACTTTGTTTTAAAAGTGCTATTTGATGCAATGCAGAATCTTGTATTATATAACTCAATAACAGATTGCTAAACTAACGAAAAAGAAGATTTCAGTGTCGCATCACACCGGCATCTTTCATCTCAGGCAAGGTGTCCGCACAGATAACACTTGATATATTTCAAACGTGATCATGTGCTGTCCAGTCCAGTTTAGCAACGGCCAACCCTACAGCAGTACTCGATTTTGTTGTCACAGTAAATTCACTCTGCCCGAAGCGTCTCTGGCATCACCACTTGCTCGCACCTTTTTACCTCTCCATCCTTTTCACACCCCTGCATCTCTCCCTTTTTGTCTCCTCAAAAAGTGTGAGGTTTTGCTTATTCCTCATTCGCCATGCTGCTCTGTTATATCACCTATACTCCCAAGATTTTGACTGGAAAAAAACTGAACGTCAACCTCCCAGTGTTTTTCTGGGTCAAGTGCAAAATGAAATACAGTAGGACTAGTCAGGGATGCACCCGCACTGGTTTCTATGGTAACTGCAAGGCTGTATTTAGTGCAGTTGTTTCGCTGTGCCTGGCTCTCTGTTTTCAACCAGGCGAATAGAGAAGAGAAGAGTGAAGACCGTTCCCATGGGGCTAAATAGAAAGTGGGGCAACATATCCCATCACCGTGCATCAAACGAAATCTTTCAGCTTGAAAAGAGATCATGTCATGAATTCCTTACCTTGTGTTAGAGAGGAGTGGATGCAGACAACATGGCAACCCGCACTCGTGATCAAAAATGCAACAGACATCTTGTCACTTATCTGTTGACATAAATACAAACTTTTGACCCTTCAAGTCAGTGTCTTTCCTTCCAGGCTCGCTGAACAAATCAGATACTTAAAGCATGTGCGGCAAATGAAACGGAATTATTTTTTTTTCAATGGTGGTGATTTACAGCAAACGGGGTCTCCTACGCTGACGGGAGTGCCTTTTAATGATGTAAGTGGACACAAAGGAAAGGCGAAGCCGGCAAGCATATAAAGGCACTTACCTTGAAAGAGCATTACGTGAAAACAAACTGGTTTAAGTGCTGTTTAATAAGTTATAAGTTCAGAAGTTTCATAATACCTTGTCATAAGCAGGGCCTTGTCTTTTTTTTGAGAGTTTAGAGAAAAAGTTTGAGTCCGTGCAACTTTTCTGTCAGCCCATCAGGTACAATATTTAATCCTCCATAATGCAAAAATCAAAGAAAGCATATTAAGCTCCTAATTCTTAACAACTGCTTTTAAGGTGATAAGTTAGTTGCTTGGTCATAACAAATAAATCAGAAATTTACGGGGTGTTATTGCTTCATGTGAAATCACATTGTTGGCCTCATAAAATTGTTTATAAATATTTCTATATACTTGTTTGTGATTGTTATATCCACCCTCAATTGTGTAATCATGTGATCTGATTGCACGAACACTGTGAAATACTCATTTTTATTCATAGTTATGTATTACTGTAGCTGTATAAAATGTATAGGTTGCAAAGAGTCGCCTATTTATTGAACTAATCTGATTAGTTATTCTAAAAAGTCACTTAATGTAAATCAGATTTACCATTTCATTAGATCTGGCTTCATTTGACAGATTTTTGTAGGTATGTTGAAAGAAAACATGTATTATGAAAATGTTCCTCCTAGTAAAGAATCCCATTAAGGTCTGGACATAGGGATATTTGATTACGGAGAACTACTTTTTTCAAAGTCACCAACCCCAGTCCTAATATCACATTAAGCACAAAAAAAAACCAAAAAAAAAGAAATATGGGCCTATGCAGGCAACAGAGGGTCACTCTCTTACAAAATAATTTATTTCAACATTAATCAATAATGTGTAGAACATCTGGGTGGTTATGCCACATGTATTCCTCGCCCGGACCATTGGCATAGGGACAACATTTCCCGCTCAATATTGTATAAGCCTGCTGCTCATAATGACCATGTGACTCGGTTCAAAATTCATTCCTGTCATAACACTGTGGAGGACACGCATCATGGCCAAGTGACAACTGAAATAATAAAAAGAGAAAACTCCAGGCAGTGCTGCTAGAGGACTGCAGTGCTGGAGTGAGTGCAGGACGAGGGGAGGACAGCAGCAGCTCTGGCCTTGCAGGTCGCTCGCTGTTCCTACGAGCCCGTCCACGAGTCTGCACCTGCACGGCTCCAAGATGCTTACAAATCACACTGAGGTTTAATCAGCAATTAAATTAAGTGCAAGCTGTATGACTTTAAATGGTCAGAAGTCCACTTCTTACACATTACCTCCTAAATCATTCCCCGACTATAGAAACCATAGGCGTGATTGCCTGAAATAGACAATTAATGGGCTAAGAGCCTATAACACATTAAAACAGTTTTTCTTTTTTCTTTTTTTTAGCCTGCAAGAGTTAATTCCCACATTTATCTTGTAAAACACCCACTGAGTTTTATGTGTCTGTCCGTAATCTCAAAGCCTATTAGACTGTCATCTAACACACAGAGCTGTTAAACATAAATAATAATTTTAATAATTGGTGCTGCTCATGGCATTGGAACTTCATCAGATACAGTGTTGACAGACCTCCTCATCAGTGTGAGGCCGTTGTTCACCGTTGTAAAAGAAATAATGTCGTTGGAATAAATAATGTTGGCATTAGTAGCTTTTGTTTTCTGAAAGGCAATTGCCTCTTGTGCACCGGCAGGAAAAACACAGTCAGTATGTGTGATAATATGTATAATGTAATAAAATGCAGCGATAGCTATACGCTTTCACATATAGCAGCGGTGAACCATGACACTTTTTACTTTTTGCTCGGTGTTTTTAAGTACCCGAACGTCTGCAGAAAAAATGAATCATGTGCATTAAGGGGTGACTTAAGCATTCTGCCCCCCCAAAAAATGCACAAACATAAACATGAGATGAAATGTCCTATGAATAATGGAGTGGGACGGAGGTGTGAGGAGGGAAATGAGCCAAAAAATGAATTCAAGTGTTTCGGTCTAATGTTAGTCCGTGGGGTTGGGGGGGTTGAAAAAAATGTGTGTGCTGTGAAAAAAAAGTATATTTTGCGCCGGTTGAGGGACTAACTTGCCTTGTTATGGCTTCTGTTTAACTGCTGCATTCAACACGCATTGCCGTCATTGGGGCTGCAGCCTCTAAGCTTATGGGATGTGTGACTTACTATACTCAGCTGAGCAGCAACCGACTATGACAGCGGGTAGTGTTAGACAAGGGAGGGCAGAGTGTTGTTTTCAAAATGAGACAGGCACAAGAGACTCAGGTTTGATGGCTATTACTGAGCTATGTGGATGATTCCAACACTCGCTGTCTCGTTTGAATATTACCAACAGGCTCAGTTTGCTTAAAAAGATGCAAGCGCTTTAGAGAGCTCGAATTTAGCTCACAGACAGTAAACATGAGCCAAAACTTTTCTGACTGTAGAGAGATGAGGAACGTAACAGAGAGCTGGTTGCACCCTGGAGAGCTGTTTAAGAGTCGGGGCCATGCACACAGCATGTCTTGCATGTACAAAAATATAGTCACCCCCTTGACTCTTTGCGCTTTATTTTGCGCTTCAAAAGGCTTTCAAAATACCCCCGTTTGGGACTTTTTTTTTTTGACAGAGATCTAGGGAAAGAACTATTTTACCAAAGTGCAAAAGAAATTCTTGAATTTTCAGCATTTCATGTGAAATGCGCACTCTTACTTCTTAATGTTGCAAGACCTTTTGAATAATGTTTTACTTTCACTATGGCTCCAATTCTGTGCTTCTCACCATTTTGATTAGACTGATTTATTTGCCATTTTGTGGCAAATAAATGTGGTGTAAAATATCTTCAACAAATATAATATAAAATTCACTTTTGACCATGTTCAAGAGAAAGTTAAACTTCTGCATTTTAATTTCATTTAATTTCTCTGTGAAACCCAAGGAACATGGCTCAAATGCAGTTTATACTGATCTATCTTCTTCAAATCCTCCTTGTAGTATCGAACCCAGATTTCGCTATGAGAAAACCCAACATTGATCATTTTTTAAATATTTATGTTGTTTGGAGACGCTGACAACAGTCAATGGACAAAACGTTGAAAAAGCAACAAAACGACTTGAACCTATACTGAACTAACACTTTCAAGATCTATATTCATTTTTTCATGGCATCCTAACATAATTCTAGCATATCCTCATAAATCTGATCTCATGTGGTGGGGTTGGACGCACATGCATCAACACAGACAGACGTAAGGCACCTCCCAGCTCCAAAAGGGATGATTTGTTGTGTTTTGTTATGTATCGTCATAAATATGTATGGCCTGTAGAGACTCCACTGAGAGGCGGTTGTCGTGGTGACCCTCTGATGGTCAAAATCTTTACAACCAAATGAGATTAATGTGATACCAGGGCCAACAGTTCCAACACAGAAAACACACCCGGCAATCCAAGATCCTGTCACCGCCACCCGTTCCATCTCGTGCAATTTATCCTCTGTGGACGTGCACGTCGGTTTTAACATCACATTTTAGGATGCAGAACAAACTGTCCTTTCTCATTTTTGGCTTTGGGAGACAGTGATGAATGTTCGCTTGTACAGTACATGGATTCTGTCTTCTGCGTTACTACAGTATGGTCACAACCTTTGTCCCACCGCAGTGATTCCCTATCCCGTATGTCATTGTTTTCACCAGCGCTGCGCAGCTTTTGAGTAGAAAAGCAGGTTCTCACGTCAAGTTTGTCTTTTTTATGTCAAAATTATTCTGTACCGAATCTTTTGCATGCCTGAAACGTTTGTACATCTGGCCCCTAGACTAAGCCAAGATATTCCTGGAGATAATGTCTCCTGTTTGATTTATAATGAGTGAATTTGTAGAGGAGTAATCCACTTTTGAGGAGCTGGGGGCTGAGGGGAGAGCTGTATGACTGCGAATAAAACCACCTCCAGACTACAGAGCTGCCATTAATCAGACCCTGGGCTGACAGTCCAGTGCCTGCTGCTACATTCCCTTCAGACTCTGTTCTAGGATATTTATGTTGATTGTCTGTAGTCGCTCTTCCCCCTACCTCTCCCGTCCGCTTCCTCCTTGTCATTAATTAAAAGCATGTAGCGAATTTGACTCTCAGCTCTCTTAAAACGGGCAGACTAATTTCCCCATTGGGCTGTTTTCAGCTGGCCTGTTTTAGGAAACTGTCTCTCTCCTTTTCTGACAACGGCCAGCATGCCACAGTCCTGCTACTTCAGTTTGACTCTGGACGACACGACTACTGCTGGGGAAAAAAAATGAGTGTATTTAGTGCTGGTTGAGGGACTAACTTGCCTTATTACAGCCTCTGTTTAACTGCTGCATTCAACACGCATTGTCATCATTGGGGCTGCAGCCACTAAGCTTATGGGATGTGTGACTTACTATGCTCAGATGAGCAGTAACTGACTCTGACAGCGTGTAGTGTTAGACAAGGGAGGGCAGAGTGTTGTTTTCAAAATGACACAGGCACAAGAAATTCAGACGTTTGATTGCTGTTACTGAGCTATGTGGATGATTCCAACGCTCCCTCTCTCGTATGAGGTAAACAAGAGCATTTCCATGGAGCCAGGAAACACGGCATGCATGAAATCTGCAATCAAACCGAGAGCATTGAGAAAATCTTTAAGCTTTTCATATATGTGTGCAGGCATGCCTACGTCTTTCTCCCTGCAATAAAGACGCAGGTTGCTTTCATAAGACAACTGAAAGCATTGACGTTTGCTGGATGCTCCATTAGTGCTACACCTACACGCCTCTTTTATACGACAAACAAAAAGGTGTATCATTTGCTGTATGGATGCTGCCATTGTTTGCATTTGGTGCGCCGGAATCTGCGGTGAAATTAAGCTCAAATTGTCAGAGATGTTGATCATTTCGTTCCAACACTCCAGGTAGTCCCGGCTGCTCTCAACATTGCTGTCTAAAAATGGCAGAGAATCTTGATTCCATGGCAGACGGTGCCAACTTACATCTCTTTCTTATTTTCTTTCAGTGAGGGAATGTTGGCTGAGAGCATAAATTCAAAGAGAGACTGAAAAGTTCATCTCACGGGGGTTTTGACAAGTAGAATATCCAAGGCACATATGCAGCGTTTGATCAAATCTAACGGATCGGATTAGAATTGACAGTTGCTCAGATGTAATGAGGCTTGACACATGATTTCATAAAAAAGTGGAAAGTTGAAGATATCATTTTTTAATTATTGACTTCAATACATGAGGATTTACTTGTTTTCCCGATTTCCATAACAAAAAAAAAAAAGAAGAAAAGAAAACCAATTGTGCTACCGTGCACAAAAAGCTGTATTGAGAGCGTTAAGCCTTCTCCCTGCCTATGTAGGTGCAGCACAGTTGTGGGTGGGGATGTGTGCCCTCAGGTTGAGCATTAAAATCATCAAACAAAACACACACTATTGCCAAAGCTGACCATTTTCCAGAAGTTTAGAGGGCAGTGTGGGAAGGATGTTTATGGCCTGGCGAAAACTGCACACATTTCAGGGGAACGGTAAGATTTATTAAGTATTGAGTCCATTCAAACTACACAGTAATTTATCAGGCATGAAAACCTTTTGCCGCAACAGCCCGGCTGCAGAGTAAATAAAACATCAGAATTTACTCAGTGTGCTGTCCAGGGCAACTCACAGGTCAGACACCAATATGGTTTAAGAGCTTGCATCGCTGCCTGGCAACACACTTCAGGGTTTTTTTTCTTATCTCATTCAAGCGCTGTCCCTTCTCGCAGGTGGTGGTGCCTGTAGTATTCACCTGTCATCCCGCATGTCATCCCAGCAGCTTCCCGTCACCCTAATGAGACCTCTGGTTTTATAATATAAGGTGATGAGACAGGGGCGAGCAAAACTTTTTTTTGGCACAAGAAATTCTCTCTCTCCTTGAGGAGGCTGAGGTGAGCTGGGTTCGTCATTCAAGCAGGAGAAGGGGAAAACATTCAGAACTGGGATTATGCAAGCATGAATTAAACAATACCGTCTGTGCATATTCATGTTCGTGATGATGTATAAATCATGGCTTCTCTGGGAGACAAATAGCATCAAATCACTACAACTATCGCTAATAATAATAATAATAATAATATCAAAGATTCTTGAAATTTAATTCTGGCTGTTCAGAGTTGAAATAAAGGCCTATATTGTAGAGGCGTGATAGTTTCTTTCTGATCAATACCTCAATTTGCTTGTTTTTATTTAGCTTGTATTGGATCCTGATATCCCATCACCTGTCATGCAAAGTGAATATGTGAGAATTGATTGAGAGTCTATTTATTTATGGCATTTTTTATGAGACCGGGTTGCTTTATATCCATACATATAAAATGGAAATGGCTGTTATGCATCCCTAGTGGCTGCGTTTGTTTAAATTTGTCTGCATTTCTTTTCTCTGAGCTTTCATTTTGTGTGCACATTTTGCCCATATGGAGCCCACGCAGCGTGGCCACATTTTGTCATTTTAGTCACAGTGCAATTTTATTCCACAATGCAAGCTTGACCACCTTCATGGATGAGGATACAATAGCCGTCATGTAAGGCGCCTTGCTATTTAAGCAGCTACAAATAGTTTTTAACTGGTTATGAAACAGACTCAGTTTAATGGTGATGCCTCTTCATGAGCTACCTAAGCAAGCAGGGCCATCAGTGATAACATTGGCTATTTCTTTAAAAAATATTCAAAATGCCCGTCAGCAGGTCGGCGCCGCCACAGAATGAGACGAAATGATTTGCTGTTTAGGTTTTCGTTTTCCCAGGCCATATCTGTCCATGTTGAGACACACGCGGCTGACATCTGACTCTACAGGCTCTGTATTAATTATGTATAATCTAATTTAATGTTAATTAAGGTAATTAGTAAACCAGTGGGTAAGCGTCACGTTAACATACTGACATGTATCGGTGCTGGCTCTGCGGATCCCCAGCGGCCCGGATTAACTGTCAGATCCTGATTCACAGTTAACCCGGGCCTCTCTGGATTTATCTTTGCTCTGCCTTCGGCTTGATACCTCATCCTCCCCCCTGTTGCTGTCGCTTCCTTTGGCCACGTTTGGCTCCTCTGCCCGCCGTCCAGACCAAGCTGTCGCCCCGCCAGCTGGTCAGCTAAAGCTAGCCAGCTCACAATCCAAAAATGTTACTATATTTTCTTCCTGGTTCTTCCCTCCGCTCTGAAAATCCTTGCAGATGCAGCTGTGTCGGTGTCTTTTTTTTGCTAGATCGAGGTCTTTACGACATGAGACGGTGGCGCTCACGGGAAATGCAGTCTGCATTCCAGGAAACACTACCGCTTTTGTCCATAGGGGTCGCCAAAATCAATGCAAAATGAAAGCTCCTTGTAGAGGCTTTGAGTATAATCATTAGATGGTAAAAATGCAGTAGTAAGTGACCATTGTAACCCCAATTTATTTCATCTTTAGAATCTGTTCTCTCATGGCCTAATAATCAGAAAGTGGCCAGTCATGCTTTCTGTGGATTTGCCTGAGCATAATGTGAACTATAATGAGTCTGTTTGTATGCTTTGCAGCAGTGCTGGCGAGCATTTTATATGTAGCTATGGATGTCAGGTAAGACTGGGGATGCACCACACAAGTTTAAAATCAATAAGAGATCATGAAAAGGCAGTTTTTGTACTGTCACTACTGAAAAACTGGGGATCATACGCTTAATGACTGCACTAAAAAGGGCTCACACGCTTAATGACGTGCAACTGAAGGCACCAAACTCGCATATCAAACACGAGCTCTCGCCGTACAGCGCAAGATGTGGGATGGTTCCAGGCTTTGGCAATTACAGCCGAGCTTTTTTCTTTGTTATGATAGCACTCGGAAGTCATGTTACAATGGCACTTGTCAATGCCACAATTCAATTAACTTTCCTGTCATTTTTTGTTGTATGTTGTATCCACAGATTCCTCCCTTTTCCATTTGCCAATTTTCTGTATGTACTTTTTTTTCCCCTCCCTCTCATTTTCCATTAGACATTGACAAGTTGCATTCACATTTGTGTCTGCTGATGAGTCCACACTCAATTATAAATGCATTATGTACCATGAGGGTGCTGTCAGTGAGATAGCACCGTATTTTGCTGTATAGACCTACAGTATATAGTGACATGGCAATCCTAATGTGAAGATTCAAGAAGTTTTTTGGCTATTGATCTGTACAGGCATTGATTCTGTGGTGCAGGCACGTAATTTTAACCCACTGCACGGTACCACCATGTAATTTGTTGTTCATCAAGTCGTGGTCATTTCCCGTATTCCTGTGAGATCAGGTATTATACTGATTTCAGAGGGTCTTGGGTCATGTGGTTGACTCATTCAGTCCATTTATGAGCCAAGAGTAATGGATGACTGAATTTGATTTGCTTGTTCATGTTTGAGAAACAGCAAGAAAAAAAAAGTAGAAGGCTGTTGACATGAGGGTGTGACGGGCTTTGCACCACAGCTCAATTTTCGATCAGCGCTCCATGGTAAAAATTTCTTTGAGGTGGATTGTAACCAATTACACAGCATTTGACAGATTCCCTAAGAACTGATGCTTAAAAGAACAGTGGATCAGAATGATACGCTCAGATGAAATTTATTTCTAACAGCCGTGCAGGGTATTATGGTACTGGGGCTGTTTCAGAGCACAGAACTAGCTACCTTGTCAAATCAGCACTGAGTAGAGCGAGCTTAAAGGCGTGATCCTTGTTCTAATCATGTGTTCGGTTCGGAGTCGGTGGGACTAATAAGTGTTGAAGTAGCTGTCGTGAAAACAGGTATTGTCTGACACTAAAAAAGCTGACCACTTTGGCTGAAACTTTCACTGATGACAGCAATCACATAATGATGCCTTACTTGTCAGTGCAGAAGATAATGAGCCCTCTTGATCCAGTTTGACTCAACGACAGAATAAAGATGGAGAGTGGCAAAGGCTGGAAAAAATCACTTTAACCACAGTGCCGCCAGACTAGCCCGCTCTGCCAACAGGAATCCAGGATTTTTTTAAACCTGCCGGTCGCTCTGGAGAGGCTGTGACGGCATTGAAAAAAGGTTTTCACAGCGTTTTTGTAACAGTAAAAGTTTTCCATGTTATTTGCATGATATCAAGACATTAAAGATGAAATGCCTTGATACCATTATCTTAAGCTACTGCAGGTAGCTCTGTGCAGATTTTAGATTTGAGATATAGGATATTTTTATTGAATTTTTTTGTACATTTTTATGCACATGTTGCTATTAGCTGGTCACCACTTTGACACGATTTGATTTATGATTTTATGTGTGCAGTGTATTTTAATTTTTTAAAATTTAATTTAATTTAATTTAATTTAAATTATTAAATTATTTTATTGTGTTATCCTATTGTGTATTTTACCTTTTTATTCTGCTTCTATTGTGTTATCTTGTTGTGTTTTATCTTATTGTGCAGCACTTTGGAAAACCTCGTGTTTGGTAAAATTGTGCTATATAAATAAAGTGGATTGGATTGGATTG